>OU426979.1:172885545-172940545 GCA_911387785.2 Aelia acuminata
TTCGCATAAAAAACTTTGGCTACAGTCTCTGCCATGATATCTGCCGTAGGTACAACTTCCATCCAGTTCGTGAAACGATCAATGAATGTAACGCAGTAGGAATTACCATCTGACGGTGGTAGAGGACCTACTATGTCCATATGTACAACTTGAAAACGGTCGTCCGGTTCATTATAAAATTTTACCTCCGATTTGGTATGGCGGTGCACCTTACTCTTCTGGCATGGTATACAGGCTTGTGTCCATCTTCGAATATCTTCTTTAACACTAGGCCAAATAAAAAGAGAAGTCGCCTGTTTTACGGTAGATTTCACTCCAGGGTGAGCTAAGTTGTGAACCATTTTGAATGCAGTCATCCTCAGAGATTTGGGAACATAGGGACGAATATGATCTGTCGACGTATCACACCATAAGAATTTACCTGAACATAAAGGATACCTCTTAAGTGACAAGTTCGTTTTGCCGGGTTCCAACAGTTGTTGTAATTCGGCGTCTCGATCTTGTGCATCTGCCAGTTTCTCGTGATTCATGGTCGGTACGCCTATTTCCTCAATTCTCGATAAAGTATCTGCAACCACATTTTCTTCCCCTTTGATGTGCATAATCTTTGTAGAAAATTGAGAAATGTATTGTAATTGTTTTTGTTGACGAGGGGACGCTTTATCACTTTTCTGCTTAAAAGCATAAATTAAAGGTTTGTGGTCGGTAGTTATGGAAAAATCTCGACCCTCCAGCAGATGTTTATATTTTTTAATTGTGAGGTAAATTGCTAGGAGTTCCCTATCATATGCACTATATGATTTCTCTGCGTCAGTCAACTTTTTTGAATAAAATGCGATTGGTTTCCACACCCCATTCTCAAATTGCTGCACTACACCACCAATCGATGTATCCGAAGCATCTGTGGTGACATTTAGAGGTAATTCATTGTTAGGATATGTTAGAAGAGTGGCATTGGCCAGATCCGCCTTACATTTTTCAAACATTTGAATCGCCTCCTCAGTCCAATTGATCTTTGTTTTGTCCTTCTTCTTGGACCCTTTAATATAATCATGGAGTATAGACTGGGTTTTAGCAGTATCCTTGAGGTAACGCCTGTAGAAATTTATTAGCCCCAAAAATCGACGCAAGTCCATTACGGATTCTGGAAGTTTGAAATCAAGAATCGCTCTGACTTTATCATCCATGGGTCTTGATCCTGAAGCTGAAATGTGGTAACCTAAAAAATCTAGCTCATTGACTCCAAAGGTGGACTTAGACACATTAATACGAAAACCATACTCAGTTAATCTATCAAATACTAATTTTAAGTGTTTTAAGTGCTCCTCGAGAGATGATGATGCTACCAAGATATCATCAAGAAACACAAATATGAACGATAAGCCTGAGAGGACAGTATTAATTAGGCGTTGGAAAGTAGGTGGTGCGTTCCGCAGGCCAAAACTCATTACATTGAATTCAAATAAACCAAAAGGTGTTATAATTGCAGTTTTTTTCTTGTCTTCTTCGGCTATTGGAACTTGGTAATAAGCCTTATACAGGTCAATTTTAGAAAAAATAGTTTTACCTGGCAATATATGGTGGAAATCTTCTATTCTGGGTATTGGGTAACGATCGGGTACAGTTTGAGCATTTAATCTTCGGCTATTAATATCCACAGGACAGTTAAAGCAGCGCTCAGAGCGCATAATAATGTCAAGTGGACCGAAGCTTTACCTACAATACTCTTGGGACTTCGAACAGCGCTCCGGGAAGACGCCCATTATACCATCAGTCAAATGGTGTATGGAAAATCCTTGCGTTTACCAGGTGAATTTTTTGTTGATATCAGCTTTAGATCTATAGGACCTGAAGATTTCACCACAAATTTAATGCGGCAAATGGACCAGCTGAAGCCTACCAAAGTTCACCATAAAGCAAGACAACATATTTATGTTCATAAGCATCTGGATAATTGCACTCATGTATTTATTCGGATTGATCGAGTGAAAAAAGGTTTAGAGCCACCATACGAAGGTCCATTCCAAGTTATAAACCGTTGTGAGAAATATTTCACGGTTCTCATTAAAAGTAAGGAAGTTAATGTCTCCATTGACCGCTTAAAACCGGCGTATATACTATCTTCCAATGATGTTGAACCTGACAAAGATCAATTCCAACCTAATTGGCAGCTAGAGGATTCCAAGAAGAACTTGCCACAAGATGTGCCCCAAGGAGACCCTACAACAACCCAAGCTAAGGACAACGCAGCACAGCCAGAATATACTACACGGTGGGCCAGACCCCCCTACCGTGCACCCCCCCCACATCCCTATAAATTGCATATCGTTGTGTTCCTTGTGATAAAAGATTAAGAAAAAGCCAATGTTCCCAGAAAAAAAAGTGGCCGCACTAACCGAAAATGGCGTTCAAACATGGCGGAATGACGACTTTGATTTTAGTTAGTTTTTTTATTACTGACATTCACCATTATGCTTAATTTCGCCATAACTGGTATTTTATTAAAGCTAGATAGTTCTAGATTCAGAATAAATAAACAAACGTTCTAAAATAATTAGTCTTGACAACATACAATACATTTAAAGTCAATTTTTTCAAGTCTCTCGCGTAAAAGTAAAAATTCCAAGTTAATTTGTGATTAAACGGCCATCGTTAACGAAAAACACCCTGAAATAAAACATCTGGAGCAATTGTTCTTCTTTAAAAATCAGTGGTCAAATTTCAAAAAATATCAACTAGTTTCATAGAAAACGGACCTACAAGGCGAAAAGGCGCCGGTGACTCGGGCGCATCCAGTCCTCTGCCACATCGTTCAGTTCTCATACATCATATAATTACAGCGGGTTTACGATATTATTTTGAATGTATAATCAAGCCTATGTAACTGCAAGTTTTTAATTTACAGAAATAATTAATATAACCTTTATTTTTTTTTATTTTTTTTTTTTATTTTAGTTTTTATAAATCTGATAAATAAAGGATATATATCTGATCAATAATAATGAATTAGTCGCAGATTGCACATTATCTAAACCTCACTTATATTGACATAAACTGGTTATCTTGAAATTAAATAATAATGTTCTCATGGTAGTAGTTGGGTTACTGACACTGGCTTCTGATCATTCGTGAAATTTGAAATAAATGCATTTTTGCAAAGTATTGATTATTTACAGATTTAAAAACAACCCAAATAAAAAAGATAAATAAAAAGTTCTGTTTGTTCGTTGATATGTAGAAATTATTCGTAATACAATTTAGGAAATATATACATAACACAATTTAATAGCTCACAACAATTAATGAATTAATAGTTACACGATGTGTGTTTGTGTGTGTATATATATATATATATATATATACATACATACATACATATTATGATTAATTTAAAGTTAAACCACTACTGGAGAGGAAAACCAATTAAAACATGTAAGTATTCATGCATCTAATGATCTATAATCCACGAAGTTGTGGCCTTTTTCGGTTTCTGGCATATAACTACACATCAAAAAGTTTACTTGCTCTTTTTTCCTAAAAAAGGGTATACTAATACAAATAATATGAAATATTTAGAGTGGTAATCGGATTAGTTATTTAACCAAATTCGAACATGAAAGATCGGTAATTTTTATCATTTTGATGAAAACTCATGTTCCAACGCCTATAACTCGAAAATATGTACTCTAAATGAAAAATGTCCCAGATAAAAGTTTTAGGATATTAAATATAGCATAAAATAAGCCCATTTATTTTAAAATTAATTTGTTCCTGCGTAGAGATACAAATGAAAAAGTGAAAGTATTTGTAGCGCTTACTTCATACTTTTAACTACATCTTCATTCCTTCCTATATCTACATGTCAAAAAGTTTACTTTCTCCTTTTTTCGAAAAAAGGGTATACTAATACAAATAAAATGAAATATTTGGAGTGGAAATCGGATTAGTTATTTAGCCGAATCCGGACATCAAAGATCGGTAATTTTTACCATTTTGGTAAAAACTCATGTTCCAACGCCTATAACTCGATAATATGAACTCTAAATGAAAAATGTTGCAGATAAAAGTTTTAGAACATTAAATTTAGTATAAAACATGCCCATTTATTTTTAAATTAACTTATTACTAAGTAGAGATACAAATGAAAACGTGAAAGTATTCGTAGCGCTTGATTCCTTCTTTTTGTGAAAACTAAGGGGATATGATATAATATTGACAGAACTAACTATTTAGGTGGGCTTATTTTATGCTAAATTTAATGTTCGAAAACTTTTATCTGTAACATTTTTCATTTAGAGTACATATTGTTAAGTTGTAGGCGTTGGAACATGAGTTTCTACCAAAATGGTAAAAATTACCGATCTTTCAGGTTCAAATTTGGCTAAATAACTAATCCGATTTCCACTCCAAATATTTCATTTTATTTGTATTAGTATACCCTTTTTTCGAAAAAAGGAGAAAGTACACTTTTTGACATGTAGATGTATGAAGGAATGAAGATGTAGTTAAAAGTATGAAGTAAGCGCTACAAATACTTTCACTTTTTCATTTGTATCTCTACGCAGGAATAAATTAATTTTAAAATAAATGGGCTTATTTTATGCTATATTTAATGTCCTAAAACTTTTATCTGGGACATTTTTCATTTAGAGTACATATTTTCGAGTTATAGGCGTTGGAACATGAGTTTTCATCAAAATGATAAAAATTACCGATCTTTCATGTTCGAATTTGGTTCAATAACTAATCCGATTACCACTCCAAATATTTCATTTTATTTGTATTAGTATACCCTTTTTTAGGAAAAAAGAGAAAGTAAACTTTTTGATGTGTAGTTATATGTCAGAAACCGAAAAAGGCCACAACTTCGTGGATTATAGATCATTAGATGCATGAATACTTACATGTTTTAATTGGTTTTCCTCTCCAGTAGTGGTTTAATTTTAAATTAATCATAATATGTATGTATGTATGTATATATATATATATATTTATATATATATATATATATATATATATATATATATATATATATATATACACACACAAACACACATCGTGTAACTATTAATTCATTAATTGTTGTGAGCTATTAAATTGTGTTATGTATATACTTCCTAAATTGTATTACGAATAATTTCTACATATCAACGAACAAACAGAACTTTTTATTTATCTTTTTTATTTGGGTTGTTTTTAAATCTGTAAATAATCAATACTTTGCAAAAATGCATTTATTTCAAATTTCAGGAATGATCAGAAGCCAGTGTCAGTAACCCAACTACTACAATGAGAACATTATTATTTAATTTCAAGATAACCAGTTTATGTCAATATAAGTGAGGTTTAGATAATGTGCAATCTGCGACTAATTCATTATTATTGATCAGATATATATCCTTTATTTATCAGATTTATAAAAACTAAAATAAAAAAAAAAAAATAAAAAAAAATAAAGGTTATATTAATTATTTCTGTAAATTAAAAACTTGCAGTTACATAGGCTTGATTATACATTCAAAATAATATCGTAAACCCGCTGTAATTATATTCAGTATGAGAACTGAACGATGTGGCAGAGGACTGGATGCGCCCGAGTCACCGGCGCCTTTTCGCCTTGTAGGTCCGTTTTCTATGAAACTAGTTGATATTTTTTGAAATTTGACCACTGATTTTTAAAGAAGAACAATTGCTCCAGATGTTTTATTTCAGGGTGTTTTTCGTTAACGATGGCTGTTTAATCACAAATTAACTTGGAATTTTTACTTTTACGCGAGAGACTTGAAAAAATTGACTTTAAATGTATTGTATGTTGTCAAGACTAATTATTTTAGAACGTTTGTTTATTTATTCTGAATCTAGAACTATCTAGCTTTAATAAAATACCAGTTATGGCGAAATTAAGCATAATGGTGAATGTCAGTAATAAAAAAACTAACTAAAATCAAAGTCGTCATTCCGCCATGTTTGAACGCCATTTTCGGTTAGTGCGGCCACTTTTTTTTCTGGGAACATTGGCTTTTTCTTAATCTTTTATCACAAGGAACACAACGATATGCAATTTATAGGGATGTGGGGGGGGTGCACGGTAAGGGGGTCTGGCCCACGTACTATACCACTAGATCTGGTCGACAAACAAAATCTTTATTGACAATTGTAACGTAACTCTGTTACTTGTGGGGGAGTGATGTAGCAGTGTTGCCCATGTATGTCGATGAAGCAGTGTTGCCCATGTATATAAATTTTTATATAAACTTTTTAAAAGTTATTTATATTTAATAACATTGTATTTGTAAAATATTATTAATTATGTTATTAGAAAATAACTAGTATAATATTAATATAGTAAATAATGGTGTAAATTGTTTTTCTTAATTTGTGCAACCATATGGCAACACTGTCAATTATTTATAAATTATAAAAATCATCTGTTTTAGTTAGTGAGTGTTGAAAAATACCTGTGAAAACATATGAAAATCGTTGACCTTATGTGGAATAAATAAAATAGTAATTTCCAGTAAATGTATGTTCCTTGGTGTACTAAGAATATATTGATTGGTGCAAAAAGAAGTACCAAAATGTAACCAATGATTTCATACCCGTTTTTTCATAGGTTAGCTTCAGCGATGTCATCATTTCCCGAGCAGTCGTTTTATCCCACACCATGGATATCATATTGTCCGCCAAACACTGTACTCTTTAATTCCTTGCCTTTATGTCCTGTTTTCTGAAGTCGTTCTTTTTATTCTTTTTTAGGTAGGTCTGCTGTTAAAGCGTCCAGCACGCCATGATGCTCCAAAAGCAACTTAACTCTAAATTCCCAAGTTGTGAAATTATTGCCATCGAAGGGCTTGACAGCGAACTGTTGTGGATTCGTCATGATGGCGCGACGCGGAGACAGACTCACAAACGGATCAGCCGATTTTTCTTACCGACAACGTGGCCTACACAACACGCGACTGACACGATACTTTCAATGACTTTACCGGGTTAAAATACTATGGAATGACAGTCTGGGCCCATAACCTGTTGATAAGGTAATAAATAAAGCTTTGGTCATTCCATATGTATCACTACTTTATTATAAGACAACTAAGAACCCAATAATACAACATACAATATAGAAGAGCTTCATCCCACTGGCCCAACGGCTCAACAACTGCTTGTGCCACAGCCACATCAATCAATACATATATAATACTAAGATGTAGAATTGAAATTCTACAGGCTATCCATCTAACAAAAAACAATAAATTCACAGTCAATTATAAAACGGATACGAAAAACTTAGAAACCCATTGTATAGAAATATTAAATTAAGTAAAAAGAATTTAATCTACAATAGTGAAATAATAATTAGAAAAAACAATTATCACAATCAGCTGGGGGACAAGGGATTTAGTGTTAACAGTGTGAAAATATAGAGGACAAAGTCTAGCAGCCTTTAGTCAATTGGATATGGACAAGTATGAGCTGACATATGTAAAAAATGTAGAACATTGTATTTTAGCATTTGACTCAGTTTTCGGAAATTTTTTAAAAGACTATCAATCATACAATTGAGAAATTATTTTATGTAAGTTATATTTAATGTAATTTATTTATTTTATTATAACAGTTATTGAATCATTAATTGTTAATAGATACATTTTTGTACAGGTTTTGAAAATGGGGACAAAGCCCTGAAACGTTAACATGTTGTAATGTGAAAATAAATAGTTGTGGAAAAAAGGAAGATAAATTTGCTGGTTAATCATTTCTTAAATGATTACTTATTGACATACCATACATTATCTTATTGTTTCATTGTTATCTACACTTGTTTACATCATTTATTGTGTCTTGTTCTGATGTCAGTATATATGCTTCATGTTGTTACAATATGGTTTACTGTTAGTTTTTCCAGGCCTTGAATTTGGTATCCATGTGTGATAGCTGCATGTACTGTTTTCAATCTCTTCAATATCATTTCTTCATATCTTGATTTTATAAAAGAGGATTTCCATGGAAGAATGTCCTCTCTTATTTCCTTTAGTTTGTTCGTAGTCTGAGCCCACATACTTTGCCAATTTTCTCCTGAAGCCTTTTTAAACCAAAATTTCTAGTTGGAGGCAGTGTTATATTAACTAATATGGTCTCGTTCGCCTTATATCTGGCTAGGTTAGCAGCTCTGTCCGCAGCTTCATTACCAGGCATACCACAAGGTGTGGGCATCAAAGCAAGAACAATTCTTCTATCTCATATTTCCCAGAGACATTTATTTTCCTGGCGATTTCATTTTCCGAGATGCCTTCAGCGATGGTCATTAATGAACTTACTGAGCTCGAAGCTAGAAGAGCATGTCTTATGTTTTTTTAATAATAAGACTACTAATAATAAGGCTTGGTATATAGCGTACAGTTCCCCTGTGAAGATGCTGTTCATTGTAGGCAAGTTGAACTTAAGGCACACATCTTTAAATAATATTGCGTATCCAACTTCAGCGTTGACTTTCGACAGATCTGTGAAGAAGAAGGGTATTCCTGGTACATTTGTTTCTTTTCGTCGTCAGTCAAAGGGTCGTCATCAGTTTTTATCTCATGGGAAAGAGACTTGTCTATTTTCATGAAAGATTTTTTCCAACTCAGGAATACTACCTAGTTTATACAAACATGAAATATTTTCTAATGATAAATCAATTTGACAGCTTCTTAAAACTTCAGGTAAGAAGTGGCACCAGATCAAAACCATTCTGAGCTACCAGACTTTAAGTAATAAAAATATTCTATTCTATTCGATTAAATTAGAAGAATATTAAAGAAATGCATTAAAAATGGAAATAAGTAAGAAAAATTAAGCTAACGGGTCTCACATACCTGGGGGTGGGGGTAGACTTGGATTGCGTGGTGCTCATTGGTGGGCGGTCACCCGAATGGAGCGGTCACCCATCCAAGTACTAACCACGATTGACGTTGCTTAACTTTGATTGCCTATTGCAAGCACCCTTATTCACTTGGCCATCCCGGCCCCTTTTAATCCACTATACTAAAGAACAATTCCACGTCAAATCAACACAAAAATATATCATTTTGAACCTAACCATTTCAGATTTTCTTGAAATTTGGTATATGTGTACTACTTGTATCTACTAGAACAATGGTGAAATATTACTGAGATATGTCTACCCGTTTTTGAATTATTGGTCTCTAAAGCCCCCAAAAATAGGTCCAGAACCAGAAAAAATTATGATTAAAAATAGCTGTACATGTTTTCCAAATTTGACTAGGACTATATGATTGAAGTCATCTAACAGTGCATTCCATGCCGTTTCGTATGATATGCAACAATGTATAGGTTGGTACTAAAGAAATTTTCTTAAAACTAAATGTAAAATTTTAATTCCAATTTTCTCAAAAAGAGCATTTTTTTAAATTTTTTATATTTTTTGTAACAAATAGGTAGTAGTATATCTATTCATAGAACAAAACATAAAAGTGGGATAAAAATTTCTTCATTACTAAAAAAATTGAAAACTAATAATAAAATTTCATAAATCTTGCATTTTATGATTGAAAATAGCTGCAGATGTTTTCCAAATTCGACTAGGACTATGAGATTGATGTCGTTTAACAGCGCATTCCATGCCATTTCATATTATATACAAAAATGTATAGGTTGGTGCTAAAGAAACTTTCTTAAAGCCGAGTTCAAAGTTTTATTTTCAATTTTCTCAAAAAGGGCATTTAAAAAAAAAAAAAATCTATTTTTTATAAAAAAGAGGTTGTACTGCCTATACCTATACATTGTTCTGTATCATAAGAAATGGCAGGGAATGCGCTGTTAAACGACACCAATCTTATATTCCTAGTCAAATTTGGAAAACATCTACATCTATTTTTAATCATAAAAAGCTAGATTTATTGAACTTTATCACTAGTTTTTCTATTTTTTAGTAATGAAGAAAGTTTCATCCCACTTTTATATTTTGTTGTATGAATAGATTTACTACTACCTATTCGTTAGAAAAAATATAAAAATTTTAAAAGATGCCCTTTTTGAGAAAATTGAAATTAAAATTTTAAACTTGGATTTAAGAAAATTTCTTTAGTACAACCTATACATTGCAGTGTATCATATTAAATAGCATGGAATGCGCTGTTAAAAGACACCCATCTCATAGTCCTAGTCAAATTTGAAAAACATCTGCAGCTATTTTTAATCATAAATGCTAGAGTTATGAAATTTTATCACCACTTTTTAATTTTTTTAGTCATGAAGAAATTTTCATCCCAATTTTATATTTTGCTGTATGAATACATATAATACTACCTATTTCGCAAAAAAATTTAAAAAATGCCCTTTTTGAGAAAATTGGAATTAAACTTTTACGTTTATTTTAAGAAAATTTCTTTAGTCCCAACCTATACATTGTTGTATATCATACGAATGGAATGCAGGCATGGAAATCTATACATTGTTGTATATCATACGAATGGAATGCGCTGTTAAACGACACCAATCACATAGTCCTAGTCAAATTTGGAAATAATCTACAGTTATTTTTAATCATGATTTTTTCTGTTTCTGGATCTATTTTTGAGGGCTTTAGAGCCCAATAATTCAAAAACGGGTAGACATATCTCAGTAATATTTCACAATTGTTCTTGTAAATACAAATAGTTCACATATACCAAATTTCAAGAAAATCTGAAATGGTGAGGCTCAAGCTTGTGTTGAATTGACGTGGAATTGCCCTTAGCCATTATCATTTGTGGTATTGTGGTACCTATATTTTCCTGCACATCTTCCCAAGTCCTGATTTCCAATTTTGCTGTTGAAATCTCCAAGGATTATTTTTACGTCATATTTGGGGATTTTATTAATTTAGGGACCTGTGCGAGTATCCAGAACTAGTTTCCTGTATCAAAAAAGGATAAGATAATGAAAAAAAATATAAAAAATAAGATGGTTGGGGCACTTACAAAGGATCGGTCAAGGAAGAACCCCAAAGTAAATAATTAGTGTCCGACCGAAACCAAAATTTTAGGCGAAACCGAATTTCGGCCATAGACCTAATTTCGGGCCGAAACCGAAACTTATTTACGTGTCTATATATAATACATATAAGTGTATAGTATGTCTAGTTTAGCAATAATATCGATGAAGGCTTATAAAATAACAGTAATTTAACTCGATTATTCATTTAATAAGTGAGCTGGTATACAAGAGAGGTAAAACAGGTGTATTAGTTAAGTTATAGGATCGAATCCCGGCACCCTCCTTCCTAGTATGGCTGGTATGGTGTTAGACCATACCCCTTAACTAGTACAGCCCTAAAAGTTGAAATAATCTTGAAATAACAGGCTGATATAAAAAAAAAAAAAAATCATATTATTATGTATAAATAATAAATAATATAGTAAATCTTTCCATAATAAAGCCGATAGGATACAAAATGACGGCCTATTGAATACGTAAAGCTGTATGTAAGAAGCTATTTAATCTACTGAGTCAGTTTGGGTCTCAAATGTTAGTGGATTTAAGCTAGTTTGAAAATTTATATAATAATTTTTGGTCGAAAACGTGCTTCTTCATGGTAAAAATTAAGACATTTTTTTGGGATGTTATTGGTTAACCGCTGGGGCAAAGGAGGCTGCCAAGGTTGAAAAAATGGTTTTGCATCTGATTCCCATTCCATACAAGAACAAAGACCAAAACCTACTGCCACCATTTGATGCAACATTAAATGACAAGGTTACTGACTAAAATATTTTTTTCAATTTTGAATTGAATCTGTGGATATGTCGACTAATTTAAGTTTAGGTATTTAGAATATACATTCTTATTTATGTTAATTTTTTTTTTTTTAGAAAACAAATTTCATTATTAATGAGGAGATGATTAAAAGCACAAATAGGTTCTTAACGCTCAAGGTAAAGAATAAATACTATTCTTTACACTTAACGTAAAGAATTCTACATGAAGAGCATGCTTTCATTACATGTTAAGAGTTGATGTGATTTACGAGGACATTTCTGTTTGTCACTCTCAAATTTTTGTCTCCAAACCCAACTTAAAGTTTTCGATCAAGTAAAGATATCAAAAGAATGAAAATCTATGTTCTAACGAGATACAATACTGGTGTAATTATCTGAAATATCAGATACTTCCCACTACTAAATTCAAGTGTGTTAAATGCCATGAAAGCTGAAATCGTGTAGTCCTACTTCCTTCTTGGAGATATCAGACACAGGAGCTAGTTTCGGCCTGGCCGAAGATTCGGCCAATTTTTGGCCGAAACCGAAACTGCGGCCGAAACCAGGTTTTTCGGCCGAAACTGGCCGAAACCGAAACCGAAACCGAAACCGAAAATTCGGTCGGTCACTATAAATAATATAAGGACGCCCAGATGGTAAAGAGAAAGATGCAGACCTAGACTGCGATGGCAGGAAGATGTGGAGGCGGATCTTCGACAGATGGGAGTGGTGGAATGGAGGAGCGCGGCAGAGGATCGAGCCGAATGGAGGAAGATTGTCGAGGGGTCCAAGGTTCTACAGGGAGTACAGCCAACAGAGTTAGAGTTTTAGAATGCTTTAATGAAAAGGTCAGATAATTTTAATGATTAATATAATATTGAAAACAACGAGAGGAGGCTAGACAAACCTGTACAGCCACACATTGTACTTATTTAAAACAATAAAATGAAAATGAAATTGTCTTCCATAAACCATAATAAAAATACTCTTGAAATTATTATATTAATGAACAACTTTATACAAATAAAATTTCATAAACAGATAGTGCAATGCATTAATTCATTACAGAAAATAGTGAAGAGTTTCTTAATATTTCTCTTTATGGGGTCACCTGTGGTGTAGGTAGTGATAAACATAAAAGGTTATTAATACTAAAGGTCACGGGGTCGCGTCCCGAGGTGACCCTAGGATTTTTTAATGGGAGTAAAAAATACTTGTCTAAGCTGTCCCTCGGATAGGACGTAAAATGGAGGTCCCGAGCCTGTAGGATGTCAGGTACTCGTTAACCCTTTGTTAGGCGTGCGGATTACATGTGTAATCCAGAGCAATTCGGAAGTCTGACTACCCTACTTCCGGCCGGAATTTGGATGTCCGGCTTTTAGTATCTGCCTGCCTGGGGATCTTCTTTAAGACACTATGTGCCTTCTCTTCAGTGAGTGAAGTTGTGTGAAACAACAACGAAATTGTTACCCCTATAATCCACGCGCCTATGGGTGTTCCACTTTTCGGTAAGTAGATATTTTTATTATCTGTTTGAAAATAGGTGTGACTATTGTAGTTTCTAATAAAGTTGGTTTTTTTTTACTTTTTTTTTTACTATATGAAATATATAGTAAGTGGAAGTATTGCGATCGTGAAAAATTTCGACTTCCGGTTTTCAACGGAAATACACGTTTTGGGGTCCCCTGAGTCAAATTAACCTAGTCCCGCGAAATGGTCTGTGTGTGTGTGTGTGTGTGTGTGTGTGTGTGTGTGTGTGTGTGTGTGTGTGTGTGTGTGTGTGTGTGTGTGTGTGTGTGTGTGTGTGTGTGTGTGTGTGTGTGTGTGTGTGTGTGTGTGTGTGTGTGTGTGTGTGTGTGTGTGTGTGTGTGTGTGTGTGTGTGTGTGTGTGTGTGTGTGTGTGTGTGTGAACAGACTAGCTCAAAAACTATAAACCGTGCGAACCTGAAATTGGGTATTTAGTGTATGTATACGCCCACGATGTGACAGCAAAAATTTCATCAAAATTGCTTAAAGGGAGGGGGTACTTTATTTAGTAACTTTTTAAGTTTTTTTCGATTTTCTCAAAAACGGCTCTAACGATTTTGATTGAACTGAGTATTTGATATATTTATATGCCCGAGATATGACTGTAAAAATTTCATCAAAATTGATTAACCGGAGGGGGGACTTTACTTAATAAATTTTGTGTCATTTTCACTTGTTTTATTTATTTACTCAAAAACGGTTTTAACGATTTTGATCAAACTGGGTATTTGATGTATTTATATGCCAAAGATGTGATAGCCCGCATTTCATCAAAATTGCTCAAACGGAGGGGGCACATCATATCTTAACTATTTTTGCAATTTTTACCTTTTTTTCGATTTTCTCAGAAACGGCTTTAACGATTTTTATCAAATTCGTTATGTCTAATGAAAATTAGGTGTTCTTTAATATCACGTAAGCTTTATCATTATTAAAATGTTCTGAGGGGGCTTTTTTTTGTGGGGGGTTGGGGCCTTTTTTGTTTGTTTGTTTCCTATAAAGTACCTTTGTTTTTGTTTATATGGAGAAAATGACTGTCTCAGATTACGCCTAAAAATAAAAAATGGCTAAATATGAGATATGATAAAAATAAAGAAAACATATAGAGGAGAAAAAAGAAAAATATTCGGTCAACTCATAAAACTCGTTGAGCCCACACATGCGGAGTACGCCTTTAATGACAGACCATTGTTCATAATTAAAGCAGTTCTGTTCACTTGAGAAGTGGCAATTAACAAAACGCATTAATTTCTAATCTAACTAAGTCGGTAAGTGAAAGTTCTGTGTTGCGAGCACGCACCAGATTTTTTAATAATTAGAGAGCTGCTGTAAATTTTAAGGCTTTTTAGACTAATTTCCGGGGTTAATATCCGTGAAGTATGTCCTAATTATATTTAATTATTTATTGGATGTAATTAGTTCTTATATGAATCTCTTTCACATTTTAATATTTTTTAAACTTAAACAAACATTTTTTTGAAAAATAAATGATTTTTTTAACTTTATAGTGAATTTTGTGATCCCACTTATGACTTTCAAGCACATAACTGCATTTTACATATTTTTGTGCCAATGCCATTCATTTTAATTTTTATTATGAATATTAACACTAAACTACATTCCTGATGGCTTAAAAAAAACAAAAAAAAAACGTTCAATTACCTGTTATTTCAATCAATACAAAATATATAAGCCAATATCATCCTTTTATCCAGTTGATTACATTTTTTTTTTTTTTTTACCACTTTAATTAATAAATTTTGTAAACAAGTTTTTAGGAAGAGACTAGGATTAAAAAATAAAGTATACATGGCAATGGCAATAGCCGTCTGCCAGAGTTCACTGAAAGTATAAAGTCTACAAGCTCAGCTAAACAATAATAAAATACAACTATCCAATTACAATAAAGAAAATAAAACGTAGAAATTAATTAACTTATGGGTTACTTACAACATATTAAATAACGTAAAACAAAGATAGAAAGAAAGTAATTAAAGAGGGTTAATTATACTCTGAGGAACAATAAAAAAAAAAATACAAAGAGAAAAAAAAATCAAAAACAAAAGTAACAAATCTTTAATTCAATATACCAGAGTAAAAATAATGTAAAGAATAGAACTTATAAAGTTAAATATCAGACATCCAGGAGTACCTAGCCCTACAAGCGGGACGAGCAAAACGGATCAAGGGACGAGGATGAGAAAGACCAGTTAGAAAAGAAATTATCTCATCCCTTGTGAGAGAGCGCTTGTTAAAATAAAGTAAACGAAACTCAGCCAATAGAGGACACTCTCCAAAGAAGTGATACAAATCTTCACGAGAACTGCAATTACATAGAGAACATCTTGACTGATCGGGATCATTTTGAATCCAAGGACGATAATTCAAATAAAGAAGCTCTCCCCTCAATTTAAGCAGCCATTTCACCTTCAAAAAATTCAAATCTTTAGAGAGAGATGCAGCAACGCGGTTTTTATAATCCGAGATTAAAACTTTGTATAAAAGAAAGTGGTCTGATACAATCGCGCGATTAAAGTTCTTTTCATAGTAGTCCTCTTTTATTTTGGAAAATAAGGCCGAAAATTGTTGACTCCATAAACCCACGTCATCACTAGAGAATGATAAAGAAAAAGAACACTTTTTCTTTATCTCTTGGAATAGAGACAGCCAATTGTTAAACCAGAATAATTTCTTGTTTATTATTTGTTGGGACACTATCTTCGGGAGCCTATGTTCCGAAAGAGAAAGAACTTTCATAATATACTTTACATGGAGGCGAAGTGCGTAGATCATAAGAGGTTCCAAAGAGGTCTCCAGAGCCAAAATATAATTGGGAGTGGAAGAAGGCGAACTAAACAATTTTCTTACAAAGAATCTCTGAAATTTCTCCAAGACCTTATAAGACTGAAACCCCCACACTTGGACACCATAAGTTACAACGGTACGTGACACACTGTTGAATACTTGAAATTTGGCTGTTAATGGGACGTTTTTGTTCATTATAAAGTATGACCATAGTCTGTTAAGCCTAGTTTACCCACATCTACTTTATCTTTCAAGTGAGGGAAAAAGCTTAAGCGCGGTGTTAAAGTAACACCGAGATATTTGAAACGATTTACTGTTTCAATTTGTTTTCCTTTATAGAACCATCTTTCTGAAGAGGCCAATCTTCCACCATTCCGAAAGATCATTATTTTAGATTTTTCCAGGTTTACCGTCAAATTCCACTGCTCACAGTAACCCTCAAGAATCTTAATATTCCTTTGAAAAGCTGTAGGATTATTGGCTATTAGAACGATATCATCGGCGTAGAGCAGAATCTTAACTTTCAGACTTGCTATCATTATTCCTCCCTCTAAGTATGACACCAGATCATCCAGATAGAGGGCAAACAGGATTGGACTGAGTAAACACCCTTGTCTTACACCGGAGGCAACACGGAAGAACTCGGAGTTATGGTCTAAACCTCGAACTGAGGAGCAAGCAAAAGAATACAACTTTTTCAGTTGTATTTATTTATGTATCGGTAAACTATGAAATAATATAAGCACTTGTAAAAATAACCAATATAAAGAGAAATTTGTTTGTTTTTACGTCACTTTATGCCACTAAGGCTAATAGGACAATGCTACAGTGGGAGTCCTACATTTTGCCTATCCAGTTATAATTATGATAGGGATCTTTAACCCTCGTTAGGCGCGCCCCTAAGAGTGACACGGTTAAGGTCTGGCCACACATGTCCGCACCGGATCCGCACCGTAGCATTAATATAGGTTATGTTCAGAATATTTTTAATTTAACTTACATATTACCTTTAGTTATGCCTAAAGTTCAAGCCACACATGTCAGACACAGGCCACTTTAGGCATAACTAAAGGTAATATGTAAGTTAAATTAAAAATATTCTGAACATAACCTGTATTATTGCTACGGCGCGGATCCGGTGCGGACATGTGTGGCCAGACCCTTAGGCGCGTGGATTACAGGTGTAATCCAATGTAAATAATTCAAAATAAATTAGTTTTTAATATTTGTTTTCATTCATTTATTTTTTGCAATATTAAGAAAATATATAAGAACAGAAAAATATATATATTATATAACAAAATTTATTAATGTAGAATGCAAGGCCTCAAAGTCTCGTATTATTTCAATAATTCACTTAATCATGCAGATTACATCCCAAATTTTCACCTATTCAGGCATCTTCAGGGCTTCAAGTGTATCGCAAGCAAGCTAGAAACGACTGAAACCTTCCCATATGGAAGAAGGGCTAACAGGGAAATGTACAGTGTTGCCAACATTCAAACAAATTTAGATAACAGAAATAATAACTCAATAAGGTCTATAGAAAATTAACACAAAATTAAAGTTGAAAAAGGTTCAAATAAAATCATTTAAATTTACATCTATACATATATACATACACACTCACACCCAAACACACATAACATCATGCACTAGATTTATAAATACACTTGTATATACAACATATGAAAAGTAAAGGCAAATCTAGAATAAATAATTCATTTCTGGTTCAAAATGTTAATAGTTTAAGCGAAAAAATTGTTAAGATTTCTTGCATCAGTTTTAAAATTGACAACTTTATTAATGTTTGCAGCTATATATAGTGCTTCAAGATATTTTAATTTGTGCTCAGAATTTTCTTTATGCAAAATTATAGTTTTGTCATAATCGAAGCTATGCTATGCTTTCTCAAAAAGGGCATTTTTTAAAAAATTTATATTTTTTTGCGAAATAGGTAGTAATATATCTATTCATACAGCAAAATATAAAATTGGGATGAAAATTTCTTCATCACTAAAAAAATTAAAAAGTAGTGATAAAATTTCATAACTCTAGCATTTATGATTAAAAATAGCTGCAGATGTTTTCCAAATTTGACTAGGACTATGAGATGGGTGTCTTTTAACAGCACATTCCATGCTATTTCATATGATACACTGCAATGTATAGGTTGTACTGAAGAAATTTTCTTATATCCAAGTTTAAAATTTTAATTTCAATTTTCTCAAAAAGGGCATCTTTTAAAAAATTTATATTTTTTGGAACGAATAGGTAGTAGTAAATCTATTCATACAACAAAATATAAAAGTGGGATGAAACTTTCTTCATTACTAAAAAATAGAAAAACTAGTGATAAAGTTCAATAAATCTAGCTTTTTAAGATTAAAATTAGATGTAGATGTTTTCCAAATTTGACTAGGAATATAAGATTGTTGTCGTTTAACAGCCCATTCCATGCCATTTCTTATGATACAGAACAATGTATAGGTATAGGCAGTATAACCTCTTTTTTTTTAAAAATACATTTTTTTTTTTTTTTAAATGCCCTTTTTGAGAAAATTGAAAATAAAACTTTGAACTCGGTTTTAAGAAACCTAAGAAAAACTAGGTTTTTCTTTAGCACCAACCTATACATTTTTGTATATAATATGAAATGGCATGGAATGTGCTGTTAAACGACATCAATCTCATAGTCCTAGTCAAATTTGGAAAACATCTGCAGCTATTTTCAATCATAAAATGCTAGATTTATGAAATTTTATTATTAGTTTTCAATTTTTTTATTAATGAAGAAATTTTTATCCCAATTTTATGTTTTGTTGTATGAATAGATATACTACTACCTATTCGTTACAAAAAATATAAAAAATTAAAAAAAATGCCCTTTTTGAGAAAATTGGAATTAAAATATTACATTTAGTTTTAAGAAAATTTCTTTAGTACCAACCTATACACTGTTGCATATCATACGAAACGGCATGGAATGCACGGTTAAATGACACCAATCACATAGTCCTAGTCAAATTTGGAAAACATCTACAGCTATTTTTAATCATAATTTTTTCTGGATCTGGACCTATTTTTGAGGGCTTTATAGACCAATAATTCAAAAACGGGTAGACATATCTCAGTAATATATCACAATTGTTCTAGTAGATACAAGTAGTACACATATACCAAATTTCAAGAAAATGTGAAATGGTTAGGTTCAAAATGATATATTTTTGTGTTGATTTGACGTGGAATTGCCCTTTAGTATAGTGGATTAAAAGGGGCCGGGATGGCCAATTGGATAAGGGCGCTTGCAATAGGTAATCAAAGTTAAGCAACGTCAATCGTGGTTAGTACTTGGATGGGTGACCGCTCCATTCGTGTGACCGCCCACCAATGAACACCACGCAGTCCAAGTCTACCCCCACCCCCAGGTATGTGAGGCCCGCCAGTTTAATTTTTCTTACTTATTTCCATTTTTAATGCATTTCTTTAATATTCTTCCAATTTAATCGAATAGAATAGAATATTTTTATTACTTAAAGTCTGGTAGCTCAGAATGGTTTTGATCTGGTGCCACTTCTTGCCTGAAGTTTTAAGAAACTGTCAAATTGATTTATCATTAGAAAATATTTCATGTTTGAATAAACTAGGCAGTATTCCTGAGTTGGAAAAATTCTTTCATGAAAATAGACAAGTCTCTTTCCCATGAGATAAAAACTGATGACGAAAAGAAACAAATGTACCAGGGATACACCTTCTTCTTCACAGATCTGTCGAAAGTCAACGCTGAAGTTGGATACGCAATATTATTTAAAGATGTGTGCCTTAAGTTCAACTTGCCTAAAATGAACAGCATCTTCACAGGGGAACTGTACGCTATATACCAAGCCTTATTATTAGTAGTCTTATTATTAAAAAAACATAAGACATGCCCTTCTAGCTACGAGCTCAGTAAGTTCATTAATGACCATCGCTGAAGGCATCTCGGAAAATGAAATTGCCAGGAAAATAAATGTCTCTGGGAAATATGAGATAGAAGAATTGTTCTTGCTTTGGTGCCCACACCTTGTGGTATGCCTGGTAATGAAGCTGCAGACAGAGCTGGTAACCTAGCCAGATATAAGGCGAACGAGACCATATTAGTTAATATAACACTGTCTCCAACTAGAAATTTTGGTTTAAAAAGGCTTCAGGAGAAAATTGGCAAAGTATGTGGGCTCAGACTACGAACAAACTAAAGGAAATAAGAGAGAACATTCTTCCATGGAAAGATTGAGAACAGTACATGCAGCTATCACACATGGATACCTAATTCAAGGCCTGGAAACACTAACAGTAAACCATATTGTAACAACATGAAGCATATATACTGACATCAGAACAAGACACAATAAATGATGTAAACAAGTGTAGATAACAATGAAACAATAAGATAATGTATGGTATGTCAATAAGCAATCATTTAAGTAATGATTAACTAGCAAATTTATCTTCCTTTTTCCACAACTATTTATTTTCACTTTACAACATGTTAACGTTTCAGGGCTTTGTCCCCATTTTCAAAACCTGTACAAAAATGTATCTATTAACAATTAATGATTCAATAACTGTTATAATAAAATAAATAAATTACATTAAATATAACTTACATAAAATAAATTCTCAATTGTATGATTGATAGTCTTTTAAACATTTTCCGAAAACTAAGTCAAATGCTAAAATACAATGTTCTACTTTTTTTACATATGCCAGATCATACTTGTCCATATCCAATTGACTAAAGGCTGCTAGACTGTTAGACTCTATATTTTCACACTGTTAACACTAAATCCCTTGTCCCCCAGCTGATTGTGATAATTGTTTTTTCTAATTATTATTTCACTATTGTTGATTCAATTCTTTTTACTTTATTTAATATTTCTATACAATGGGTTTCTAAGTTTTTCGTATCCGTTTTATAATTGACTGTGAATTTATTGTTTTTTGTTAGATGGATAGCCTGTTGAATTTCAATTCTACCTCTTAGTATTATTGATGTGGCTGTGGCACTTGTCATATGGGATTTACCACATGATGGAATTGTAAAGGTTGCAAAAAATAAAATTTAGTTTTGACCTGAGCGTGGTTTAAATAATAAATGTATTTTTAATTTATATATTAAATATAAAACATGGCGCAGTCGGAATGTGTGCAAGGATTTGTGAAATTGCCGCCTAATTTACGTCTAGATGGTGAAGACGTTGCATCCGAATGGAAGTTTTGGAAACAGTCGTTTAACGATTCCCTGGTAACAACAGGGCAAGATGAATCACCGGATAAGGTAAAATTATCACTTTTACGTAACATGATGGGTACAGAAGCGGCACGAATTGTCGCTACTTTACCTTTATCAGATGAGGATAGCGTAGTTTATAGCAGAGTCATTCAAGCGATCGATAAGTATGCTAATCCGCGATCCAATGTTGTATTTGACAGATTTTTATTTCATGCTCGCTTACAAGCTGATAATGAACCATTTCACCATTTTCTAACAGATTGTCGTCGGCTTTTAAAACAATGTAATTTTTCTGATATCTTAGAGGATTCCTTAGAAAACCAACTACTTAGGGATAAGATTGTACATGGGGTACGAGACAAAGGTTTACAAGAGGCTTTATTAAGGCAAGATGGGTTAACTTTAGTTGGCGCCATAAAATTTTGTAGGGCAAGTGAACAAAGTAAACAGCAAGTAGAGAAGTTAACTGCATCAATGCAAGATGTGTCAGTTGTTAGGTCTAAATTTACTGAACGAAGTCCTGCTAATAAAATAACAGTAAAACCGATGTTTCACTGTCGTAAATGTAATCGCACACATGGGCCTCGCCAATGCCCAGCGTTTGTGAAGACGTGTAAAAGCTGCGGCCTGAAACATCATTTTGCTTCATCATGTCCTTATAAAAAAGTAAAATCTGTCGATCAAGACGTTGATCAATCGAATAATCCCGAAGATGATAGTAGTTTAAATTGCTGGACAATTAAAGCAAACACTTTTAGTAAAACTCATTCATGGTATGAAAATATATTAATTGAAGATGTGGTAGTTAAATGCAAATTAGACACTGGGGCTGACGTAAGTGTAATGCCCTTAAAAGTTTTTCATAAAATCAGTAAATCGGCTGGTATAGAACCTAAATCGACTGAGATTAAGTTAGAGGGATTTGATGGCTCAGTGTCTATGCCCATTGGAAAGGTTAGCCTTAGGTGTCATTATAAAGGCAAAGAGGCCTTTGACGATTTCATGATTATAAGGGGTAACAGTATGCTACTGGGTCTACCTGGATATCTGGCTCTCAATTTGGTAAAAAGAGTTGAAAACGTTTCTAAAGAAAGTTGCGAATCATCCTCAGAAAATTTCATTAGAAAGAACATAGATGTGTTTACGGGTTCAGGAAAATTTCCCCATCCTTGCTCTATTCCACTGAGAGTTGAAAACCCTGAAATATTCCACCCACTAACTCGAGTTCCACATATATTATTGGAACCACTGAAGAAAGAGTTAGATAGATTAGAAAAACGTAATGCAATAGTAAAAGTTGACCAAATTTCACCCAGAGCCTGCATTAATAAAATCGTAATCGTCGAAAAGCCGAATGGGAAAATTCGTTTATGTCTAGACCCACGGGATTTGAATGAATTTATAGTCCGGAAACCGAAAATGATGCCGACAATTGAAGACGTAGCCCTGAAGCTCAGAGGAAAAAAATATTTTTCTGTCTTTGATCTCTCGGAAGGTTTTCATCATTTACCACTTACTGATGAGTCTTCATGGAAGTGCTGTTTTGCAACTCCTTTTGGAGTTTTCCGATATATAGTTCTTCCTTTCGGGGTTTCCAACGCTCCCGAAGAATTTCAGGAGGCAGCAGAGAAATATTTTGGAGACATTGAAAATGTGATAATTTGGATAGACGACCTTTTGGTGGCGGGGGAGTCTAAGGAAGATCATGATAGTACAGTTGAAAAAGTATTGAAAAGAGCGCGGGAAGTTGGTGCTGTTTTTAACAAGGAGAAGCTGCAATATTGTCAATTCGAAGTGAGGTATGTTGGGCAATTATTCAATAAGGAGGGTATGAAAATTGATCCAAAACGTATTGAAGCCATTATGAAGTTGGAATCTCCAAAAAATATAGAGGACTTACAAAAGGTCATTGGTTCTTTTAACTATGTCAGAAAGTATATTCCGAAGATGGCCGAATTGATTGCCCCTTTAACAAAATTACTATGCAAGAACACTCAGTGGCTTTGGACACCAGCTCATGAAAAAGCATTTACACGGTTTTAAAGCATTTATTTGTGATGCACCAGCACTAGTCCCATTTGATCCTAAAAGGAAAACTATAATGCAATGTGATGCAAGCAAAAATGGAATCGGAAGTTGTCTCTTTCAAGAAGATAATGGTCATCTGAAACTTGTGGCATGTGTTTCCAGGCAGATGAACTCTTCAGAGCTGAATTATAGTCAGTCGGAAAAAGAAATGCTTGCGATATATTTTGGATGTTCCAAGTTTCATCGCTATATTTATGGTATGCCTTCAATTATTGTTCATTCTGATCACAAGCCTCTGTCGACAATATTCCAGAAACATATTTGCAAAATTGGATCGACAAGACTGCAAAGATTTAGAATTAAACTACTTCGTTATAATCTAAATGTAAACTATATTCCTGGCAAACAACTTCATTTTCCGGACCTACTTTCAAGAAATTTTCTAAAAGAAACTGAAGAAGACGAAGAAATGTTTGAAATGGTGCATAGTGTCAGTAAAAATCTGCCTTTAAGCAGTGACCAAAAGAAGAGACTGCGACTGGCCACCGCTTCTGATAGAATACTAGTTAAGGTTCTAGAATACTGCCGGGATGGTTGGCCTAAGGAAACTAAGCTACAAATGGAACTTTTACCTTTTTCCAAGATACAAGAAGATCTGTTTTTTGAAGATGGCATATTGTTCTATCAGGATAAAATAGTTGTACCTGAGGGTTTGAAAGTGCCGATATTACATTCTTTACACAAAGGACATCCTGGAATTACTAAAGGATTACAGAAAGCAAGACAACTGTATTTTTGGCCATCAATGAGCCGTGATGTCGAATCAATTGTTAGAATGTGCAGGACCTGTGAAAAGTATAGCAACCAAAATTTACCGCAACCCCTTATGCCCCATGAAATTCCGGAATTGAGGTTTGAAACAGTTGGATGTGATATTCTCGAGTTTGGGCAAAAAAGTTATCTTGTTGTGATCGACCACTTCTCCCATTGGATTGAGCTACGACCTCTCACAAACAAGTCTTCATCAAGTATAATTGATCAATGGACAGAAAGCATCTTGGCTTGCTATAATTGATCACGCATTTTGGCTACCCTAAGACCATTATAGCAGACAATAACCCGTTCTCATCATTCCAGTGCAAAACTTATTGTCAAAAGAAGGACCCCACATTATCCAAAAAGCAATGGTATGTCAGAAAGAGCAGTGGGTATTTCCAAGAAAATGTTAAAGAAAAGTTTTGAAGATGGAAGTGACTTTAGAGAATATATCTTTGAATATAACAACTCTCCTATAACCGGTCTTAATTGTTCTCCATCCCAGATCCTTAACAGTCGTGTTCTCAGATCAGAATTGCCATGTACCAGAGAGATTCTTCAGCCTCATATTCAAAACAATATCAGAGAATTCTTAAAGATCAAACAGGGCATAACCAAGGATATTCATGACCGACACCGACTTAAAAGGGAATCATCGTTTGTAAAGGAAGATGATATCGTTTTCCGAACAAGGAATGACGAACACTGGATAAAAGGGAAGGTGGAGAGAAAAGGAGAAGAGCCTAAATCCTACTGGATTTCAAGAGATGATGACAAGAGGCTCCTGAGGAGAAACACTTCTCAAATGAAAAGATCTTTTACTAAACCTAACCCTAGGGACAGAACGACGTCAGCAGAAATGCTACTCTTTCCTGAAGCAGAGGAGAACACTGAACCTGAAAACTCAGAACATTCTTCGCCTCAAGATTCACAAGAATGTAGAGGACATAACTTTCAGGTAACCAGATACGGACGGATTATCAAGCCACCTAATCGGCTTGATCTTTAACAATCCTCGGAGGGAAGATGTCATATGGGATTTACCACATGATGGAATTGTAAAGGTTGCAAAAAATAAAATTTAGTTTTGACCTGAGCGTGGTTAAAATATTAAATGTATTTTTAATTTATATATTAAATATAAAACAGCACTAGTAGTTGTTGAGCCGTTGGGCCAGTGGAATGAAGCTCTTCAATATTGTATGTAGTATTATTGGGTTCTTAGTTGTCTTATAATAAAGTAGTGATACTTATGGAATGACCAAAGCTTTATTTATTACCCTATCAACAGGTTATGGGTCCAGACTGTCATTCCATTGTATTTTAACCCGGTAAAGTCATTGAAAGTATCGCGTCAGTCGCGTGTTGTGTAGGCCACGCTGTCGGTAAGAAAAGTCGGTTGTTGCGTTTGTGAGTCTGTCTCCGCATCGCGCAATCATAACGAATATACAACAATTCGCCGTCAAGCCCTTAGATGGCAATAATTTCACAACTTGGGAATTTAGAGTAAAGTTGCTTTTGGAGCATCATGGCGTTTAACAGCAGACCTACCTAAGGCGGAAGAAGCTGAAAATAAAAAGAACAACTTCAGAAAACAGGACATAAAGGCAAGGAATTAAATAGTACAGTGTTAGGCGGACAATATGATATCCATGGTGTGGGATAAAACGACTGCTCGGGAAATGATGACATCGCTGAAGCTAACCTATGAAAAAACGGGTATGAAATCATTGGTTACAGCATAGAAAAAGTGGAGGAAAATGGAATGTAGGAATGAGAAACCATTGTCAGAATTTATTTGGGAATTTGAAATGGTGTGCAGTGAAGTAAAAACAGCAGGTGGTGTGATTAAAGAAGATGAAGTGGTAAGCCAACTTTTAGGAGCTATGCCTTGATTCCCAGCAAGCTTTCAGTTCGGCAAACCAGAGTGCTCAATGGGTGCCATCTTTTGGAGCACACCAAGGGCGATGAACATAAGGGGAGGTTTCACACAATGTAAGCAAACAAAGCCAGGAAATCAGTGCATTGATAAATTCCGTGGAAAATGTTTTACTTTTGGAATTCGTGGACACAAAAGTAATCAGTGTCGCAAGAGACAATCAGTCAATTCAGCACAGATTTTGGAGTCTGGACATATGGCATTTTCTGTGGAATCTGATGAAGATAGAAGAGAAGAACCTTTGACATTTGTTGTAGACTCTGGGGCATCAGTTCATTTGCTTTGTAAACGGTACAGTTCACTTCTATGTGACACTAAAGAAGAAGTGAATCAAATTAAAGTGGCAAAGAGTGGACAGTTTATTGTATCTAAGGGCAAGGGAAGTTTGAAACTAGTTACGAAGACGGAAGGCCTATTGTTATTAATGATGTATTATTGTGTGAAGAGCTGAGCATCAATTTATTATCCGTTAAACAGCTGGAGGAAAGTGATTTACCAAAACTTTTAGAAATGGCAGAGTGAATATTTTTAAAAACCATCATAAATGTTTAATGGGAAACTTGTTTGGAAACATCTACTTAGTGAAACTCTATGCTGCCAGGGAAAGTGCCTTTATTACATCAAATATTGAAAACCTGTGGCATCGGAGAATGGGACACTCTTCACGTTTTAAAGTGTCTGAACCGTGTGCTGTATGTCTGGCTGGAAAACAAAGTAAATTGCCTTTTGTTAAAAGAATTCCTAGTTGGAGAGAGGCTAGTAGACCATTGCAAGTAGTGTCCACAGACATCTGCGGAAAGATAACGCCTCCAACCTATGATGGAAAGAATTATACATTAACGTTTACGGACCATTTTACACGTTTCAGTATTATATATTTACTCTAATCTAAAGATGAAGTGTTCTCAAAATTTAATGAATATAGTGCATTAGTGGAAAATCACTTTAATAAGAAAATTGAAATTCATTACAGGACAGAAAATAGCAGTCTACCTAAAGGTTTAACACCATCAGAGAGGTGGTATGGATATAGGCCAGACTAGAACAAAATAAGAGTTTTTGGTTCGCCAGCCTACACATTTATTCCGAAGGAAAACAGGACTAAACTAGACCCCCATTCTAAAAAACTTATTTTAGTAGGTTACTGCCCCAATGGCTACAGATTGTGGGATCCAAACCTCAAGAAAATAACTAAGTCGGAATGTAATTTTTGATGAACAATGGAAGAATCATAATGTAGAACCAGCTCAGCCTTCGGATTATGACTGTAGTGGACCGATCTCAGGAGTTGACTGTTCCTAAGGCTGAAGAAATAATGGAAGAAGTGCCTACAGATCCACAGGAAGGGGAGTATGAAGTACTCGATCGACCAAACACACCTGAGGTAAACAACCGTTATCCCGAGAGAGTGCGAAAACTTCCAAAATATTTAGAAGACTTTGATCTGGATGCTTTGCTGGCCCTGTCATCTGAACATGTTAATTTACGATGAAGCTATCAAATGTGGATGGAAGAAGGCAATCGATGAGGAATTAGAGTCATTAAAGAAACATGAGACATGGAAACTTGTTAAACCACCACAGGATGCTACAATAATAGACTCTAAGTGGGTTTTCTCTGAAAAAAACAAAGAAGGAAAGAAGCACAAAAAGGCTTTATTAGTCGCACGAGGATTGCAACAGCCCTCCATCGAGGATGAGGACATCTTTGCACCAGTGGCACGACTGGCAACAGTGCGTCTGCTTCTGGCTTTGGCTGTGGAGAAGAATATGATCATCAATCAGGTAGATGTGAAAAGTGCTTTCTTAAAGTCCTGTTAAAAGTGATGTGCACATGTGGCCTCCTCAAGGCATTGAGTGTAGTGAGGGTGAAGTGTGTAAAGTTGTAAAATCTATGTATGGCTTAAGAGAAAGCCCAAAGTGTTTTAATGATTATATTAATGATAAATTAGTGAAATTTGTCGGTTTCAAACGATATAAATCTGACCCCTGTTTGTATTATAATGGGAAAACGTTTATAATAATATGGGTCGATGACCTTCTCTTTGTGTCTTATTCTGTAAATGATCTAAGAATAGTAAGATTGTAGAATTGTGGGGGGGTGTTGAATTTCAATTCTACCTCTAAGTATTATTGATGTATTGATTGATGTGGCTGTGGCACTAGCAGTTGTTGAGCCTTTGGGCCAGTGGGATGAAGCTCTATATTGTATGTTGTATTATTGTGTTCTTAGTTGTCTTATAATAAAGTAGTGATACTTATGGAATGACCAAAGCTTTATTTATTACCCTATCAACATAGCCTCCATTAATTTTTTAATTTTTAGATTAATTTCTTTGTCCAATATTTTAGTTTTTTCAAAATTATGAGCTGACTTATAAAAAAAGGTAGAGCATTATATTTTATCATTTGACTGTGATATAGTTTTCGGAAATTTTTTAAAAGACTCAATCAAACGATTGAGAAATTATGTTATGTAAGTTTTATTTAATGTAATTTATTATAACAGTTATTGAATCATTAAATGTTAATAGATAAACTTTTGTACAGGTTTTGAAAATGGGGACAAAGCCCCGAAACGTTAACATCTTGTAATGTGAAAATAAATAGTTGTGGAAAAAAGGAAGATAAATTTGCTCTTAATCATTACTTATATAAAATCTTCCTACCAAATTTAGAAGAAAATAAAAGTAATCATTTAAATTGTACATAATTCAATTTAAATGATTGAATGAAATTGTAATTATCATGAAACCACTAATGACCCTCTATGGTAAATGTGGAATAAAAATATAAAATAAAATAAATAAAAATAAAATTTAAAGTATCGGTTCTCACACTTGCAGGGTATTTTACCTACTGAGCATTTTAAACTAATATTATTTAAACATCAGTGTTTCCGCATTGGTAAACTAAGATTATTATTTAATTCACTTAAATTAAATTACAGGAAAACTTATATATGATAATATATTTATATACAATGCACATTGTCAATAATTTAACATCAATAATACATTGAATATATAACTTAAAGCATAATGACAGATTATGTTGCCATTGTGTCCCTGGCATTAGTGGCATTAAATTACTAGATTATTTTGAGTGCAGTGGCAAGAAATTTACAATCTCTAATAATTTATTTTTAATTAGTTTATAGTCCACACTGCTCAAACTACAGTTATTCGATTATTTGTTAGAAAGTAAATTGAATATATTGATATGCCCTCTTTCCTTTGCAATATCTTTCAGTGTTTTCTTATTTCCATCTAGCACTTTGACATCTGCACCTTTTTCTAAAAGTTTTTTTGTAGCATCTAAATGTCCAAAGTACACTGCTTCGTAAAGTGGAGTAACATTCTTATTATTCTTAGAATTTACATTAATGCCTCTATCTACTAAGACGTAAATCACCTTGGCCTGTCCAGCTTTAGCAGCAGCATGCAGCGCCGTGGATCCATTCTTGTCAACAGCATAGATATCAGCCTTTCGATCGAGAAGTGCTGTAACAGCTGCCACTTGCCCATTCTGAGCTGCTCTGTGGAGGGCAGTTTCAGATTCATCATTTCTCACATCGACACCAACACCTTTATCTAATAAGAGTTTAATTATTGCTGTATCACCATGATTAGCTGCTAAGTGAAGAGCACTGTTTCCTTCATATGCCTTAACGTTGGCATTGGCTCCCTTTTCAATCAGAGTTTTGACAGTGGCGTACTGTCCCTTTGAAACAGCCAGAGAAAGGGGAGTATCCCCTTTTTTTGTTTTAACATTTATATTGATTCCTTTGTCGATGAGATACTTGACAATATCTAAATGTCCATACTTAGCAGCTCCATGTAATGGAGTCCAATTATTGTGATCAGCGACATTGACTCTTGCCCCTTTGTTTACGAGGGCTTTTATTATTTCTAAAAATCCTCCATCTGAAGCCTCATCAATAGGAGTTTCTCCATTATTATTTTCAACATTAACATTGGCTCCACTTTTAATTAGAAGATTAACAATTGCTAAACGGCCATTGTATGCTGCCACATGCAGAGGGGTCCAACCAGATTCATCTTTAGAATGAATATTGGCTCCTCTCTCTATAAGAGCTTTGACCGCAGCGTACCGTCCATCACGTGAAGCTATATACAGTGGTGTTTTTCCATCATCTTTTCTAGAATTGATGTTGATTCCTCTGTCTATCAAAAGATTTATGATTGCTACTTGGCCTTTTCTAGCTGCACTATGTAATGGTGTCCAACCATTGACATCTTTGGCATGTATATCTGCACCTCGGTCAAGAAGAGCTTTTACTATATGGAACTGTCCACCAGCTGCTTCATCAAGTGGTGTTTCACCATTATCATTCTGTACATTGACATTGGCTCCTCTATCTAACAAGCTGAGGACTACTGGTAAATGGCCCTTGTATGCGGCTGTATGTAGAGCTGTCCAGCCTTCATTCATCTTTGCATTAATATCCGCCCCTCTATCCAGCAGCGCCCTAACTATTTCATCTTTTCCATGCTTAGCTGCTTCATATAAAGGAGTTTTCTTATCCTTGTTTTTCGCATTTACATAGGCTCCTTTGTCCAGTAAGAGATTAAGAATCTTAAGCTTTCCGCTATAAGCTGCTGTGTGTAATGGTGTGTATCCTTCATTAGTTGTGGCATTGATGTCAGCTCCTTTGTCAATCAAAACTTTGGCTGCGCTTACTGCATCTGACGCAGCAGCTTCAAACAAGGCAGTTTTGCCATCTGAACTCTTTATGTTCACATAGCTTCCCTTTTGTAAAAGAGCTCTAATGACAGAGGCATGGTCGCCATAAGCCGCTGTATGTAATGCAGTGAATCCTCGATTATTCTTTGCATCTATGTCTGCTCCTTTTTCAATAAGGAACTGGACAACACTTAATCTTCCTGCTCTTGCAGCCTCATAGAGTGGGGCATCACTATCTTGATCCTTGATATTTATGTCTACTCCATGATCCAGCAAAAGTTTAACAATGTCCTTGTAACCTTTCCATGCAGCTACATGAATCTCTGTCCAACCATCACTTGTGAAGACGTTCAGTTCTGCTCCTTTGTCTATAAATAGTTTTGCTGCTGCAAGATTCCCGGCGTAAACAGCCTCGTGAAGTGGTGTTATTTTATCCTTGTTTCTTACATTTATGTCATCTACTTTGTTCAACAAGGGTGTTATGACTGTTATTTTTCCATCTCGAGCGGCCAGATGTAAAGGAGTCCAGCCATCGTTGTCTTTTACTGTAACATTGGCTTCTCTGTTAACTAGTAAGCTCACTACTAAATCATTTCCACTTAACACTCCTAAATGTAGAGGTGTTTGATTCGTTGCAGACCTTTCATTTATTTCCATACCTCTATCTAGCAAATAAGTGATTACGTCCATATGGCCATACCTCGATGCGGCATGTAATAGAGTCCAGCCCTGATTATTTTTTACATTAAGATCAGCACCTCTTCCTAACAAAAGGTCTACAATATCTTCCTTTCCATAGCGGGCAGCCAGGAATAATGGTGTTTCATCATTGGAATCCTTGGCATCTATGGTTACTTCATTATCTAGTAGTAAATTGACGATGGGAGCAAAACCCTTCTGAGCTGCTGCATGAAGTGCAGTACGCATTTGTTTGTTGACAGCATTAGCATTGGCTCCCTTTTCTATAAGCAATTTTACTAGTGGACCATGACCATTAATAACAGCTAAATACAGAGCTGTTTCATATTCTCCTCCTTCCAGGTTAATGTTGACACCTTTGTTAAGAAGTTGCTGGACAGCCTTGACGTTGCCATTTGTTGCAGCTGCATGGAGAGCTGTTAGACCATCCTTGTTTCTGGCATTAACATCTGCACCCCTTTCTAGAAGCAGTTCCAAAGCACTGTTTTGGTCCTTCTTCGCGGATTCGTGTAGGGGAGTATTGATATCAATATCCTTTACATTTATGTCCACTCCTCTGTCTAAAAGAAGTTTCATTATTTCTACATGACCCTTCGAAGCTGCCAAATGAAGTTCAGTCTTACCTTCCTTGTTGTTGCTATTTACACTGGCTTGCCTGTTGAGGAGAGTATTGACTACTTCATAATGTCCTAAATCGGTTGCCAGGTACAATGGTGTGTAATCATAGACATCCTTTACATTTACATTGATACCTTTGTCTAGTAGAAGGGCTACCAAATGGGCATTCCCTCCACTGGCAGCGGCATGTAGAATTGTTCTCTCATCTTTCCCGGTGATTTCGATGGAGGCTTTTTTGTCAAGAAGAAGCTTGAAAATCTTTTCGTTTCCATTCGAGGCAGCAATAAACAAGGGTGTGCTTCCATTACTGTCTTTCAAATTGACATTAGCTCCTCGCTTGAGAAGAATATTGACTGTATCGCTTTGATTGAGCCCTACTGCTAGATGCATTGGGGTAGAACCATAGTTATTTGGCAAATTAAAATCAGCTCCTTCTCTTAGAAGCAGATCTATCATTTGCTGGTCTCCATTTAGCACAGCTGCATGCAAAGCCGTATTTCCAGCATCATCATTCGCATTGATAAAGTATTTTTCAACCAAGAGCAACCTGGTAAGCATAATATTTCCAGACTGAGCTGCTCGAACTAAAAATGTTTCGTTAGCTTCTTCCTTATAAGTATCATTCACATCAATACCAAGATTATATATAATCTGTGGAATTTGATTGTCATTTACAGACCCTTCTGTACCCAGACCCGAATCTAAAATTATTTTCAACAGCTTTTCTTTTAATGGCCCATAATAACTATTAGCTCCTCTACTCAAAAGGGTTCTAACAATCTCTGACATTTGAAGTAAGTCTTTTTGGTTCATTGGAGAATTCTTCTGGCTCTTTTCTACATCGCATAAAACTGATGACCAAGAAAGGATTGTTAAAGGATCGTTGAATTCAACAGGTATTTTTACATTATTTTGAGATAGGTAATCAATAATACCAGTAATAGTAGCTTGCTCTGCAATGTTTAAAGGAGTCAAACCATGTTTGTTCTTTTTCTCTATTATAGAACCCAATTCGACAAGCAGCTTTACAATATCAACGTTTCCATTCAACACAGCAGCATGTAGTGCTACATCACCAGAATGTGTTTCATAATTAAGTCCTGCTCCTTTTTCAGTTAATTTTTTTACTGTTTCTAGATTATTATTTTCTACTCCCTTAAACAGGGGTGTAGTTCCATTAGCGTCAATAGCGTTTACTGGTGTACCGGCATCTAGGATAGCTTCTACAGCTTTTGTGGAATTAGTTTCAGCTGCAAAATGGAGAAGTGTTTCATTTCCAGCATTCGTCAAGTGAATCAATATTGAGTTTCTATTGATTTTTCCTACATGTCTGCTACCAAGAAGAGATCTCACAGCGTCCCAGTGTTTATTGTTCCATGCTAACTCCAAAGCTTTATTCATATTATAATCATCATCATAGGCCAGTATCCATTGAATAACTCCAGTATTACCTTTTTCAGAAGCCGAAAGTAAAACAACATTTTTATCCAGCACTTGAAGTATTTCATTGATGAAAGTATCTGGTATTGTGGAGAGGTGTTTGTTGTTTGCTATTGAATCAACCACATTGTACATTTCCCCTTCTGGTATGTGTAATATCGACTTCAACCATTTACTTATGATCTGCTTTTTATTATGCAGCTTATTCTTTACTGCAAGTTCCAAAAGAAGGTTGGAAAATATTGGATCATTGGAACTGAGTGAGTAAAGAATTTGTAGGAAAGTATATTCGTCCTCGCTAATGTTGGATAGGATTTCTCCTGGTCTTGCTTTGGAATGCTGTAGGATTGTGGAGGTTGCAGCTTGGATTTTCTTTCCAATAAAACAGTTGAGGCTCGCGGAAAACTGGTCATGTGACAGATATCCCTCCAGCTGGTGATCACCTTCAGCTGTTGGAACAGATATCCTAGAGAGTAGCTGAAAAAATAAATAAATATTATTATCTTCAGTTAACAAACAAAAAAGTTGAACAAACAGTAAAAATTGATTATTTAATGAAACATAAGATAAATTTAAATTACATGTGTCATTTTTCGTGAAAGGACCGAATGCTGTCCCATACCAGTTCGACACATTAAACATTTTTTTTTTACTTATTCTGTCGACTAAAAAAGTTGTAACTACTTATATAAATTAACATTTCAATTTGAGAACTCGAAATGCCCTTTACTCGCCAAGCAAAAATTCGAATTTCCTAACTTTAAACTTTCTATGAACCCAACGCTTTTTCATAGCGTGGTGCTTTTCATGACACCTAAACCAGGTGTTGATTGGATCGAGTTGGGCGTAATCGAATATTTTTTTTTTGATAACTGCTAATAAGGTATTTTTTTATTCATCCTCATTAACATTATAAACTAAGGATGATCAATTGTCCTTTATCCGATATGAAGAATAACGTTTATTCGTTGTTTGGTTATTCTTTTTCTGCATTAATATGCTTAAAATTTTAATTTGGTTACTTTTACCCGTTTTAGACTTTTTTATCGATATATATACCAAAAACCAAAGCTGTCGAACCGCATTTGGCTTTTTAAAAAAAGTTCCCTTCAGGAAAAGCAGTTGAGTATGAAGACCCAAAAATATAAAAAAAAAAAAAAAAAAAAAAATTAAATCCATGCTGCTAAATTCAATACAGAGATACAATGTGTAAACACTGTGGTGGTTTATTTCAAGAATTCGAACTTGTCCAATATAACAGCTGACTGCAGCGTAGTACTTGGATGGGGTATTGCCATGGGCGGATCCAGCCGATCGTAAAGGGGGGGCTGCAGTCTAAAGGGGGGTTGCAGCCCCGCAGCCCTTATTTGGATCTGCTAATCAGCTTTTTTACCTTTATGTTCCTTTCCTACAACTAAAATTCTACTGATTCTGCATATTATTTGTTCTTTAACTTACTTCCTTACATTTAGGAAAGTCACATTCTATCTTTAAATGACGAAAAATTTTCCAAAGGGAGGGGCTGCAGCCAACACAGCCCCCCCCCCCCCCCCCCTGGATCCGCCAATGGGTATTGTACGGGTAGAAAAACTAGTTCAAGTTCTTGGGAGCCAAATAGGGAATTGGAACTCACAGTTATTCTAAGTTCTGACTTCAAAGAAACTACAGCCTCTATTCGAATTTTATTCGGATTTATAATTACCAAAAAACCAACTACCGGTTTTAATACATTAATCATTCTATGAAGTTAAATATCTAGGAAAAACGATAATTTGGTTTCTCAGAATGTGAAGAATTAGATAAAATTCCTTTATTTTTGGAAGCGCAATCAAGTGATTTCAATCTTACAAGGGGAGGCTACGGACGTGGGGTCACCGATTACAATGAAACTTTTTTTCGAGTTTCTATATCCAAAAATATTAGATACGTGTCCGAGGGTTCTTGCCAATGGGCCTTCTGGAAAAAAAAATTCTTAGGTACAAAAATAGCCAAAAATTGCATCAACAAAGTTGCCGCTGCTCAAAGCTCCTTCAACCAATTTCAATGAAATTTTCAGGGATGTCAGAGTATTGAAAAATATTAGACACGTGTATAGGGGATTGGCGAAATTAGCCTCTGGAAGCCCAGAATAAATCATTCAATTTTGTGTTATATTCGCGCTCTCGGTAAAGTTAAAAATCAATTCCATTACTTTGTAAATTGAATAAACTACGTTTTTTCAGCTTCTTACTTCAAAAACTAAATATTTATATATTAAAAACAAATTATTTTGAGACGAAGTTTTTTTTTCTTTTTTTTATCTTCTAAATTTATATCTAAATATTATAAATATTTAAAAAGAAATATTTTTCATAACAAAATTTCCTTGCTTGGATTGAAGAGATAGTCACGAAAAAATTTATACTCGTAAAATAGTAGTACCTATATTTAAATGTAATGTGATCAATTTTTGAAAAATTGAAATTAAAATCTTTTTTGTCCAAAAACATATTTTTGTCAGGAAAATGTTTCAGACTCTTCCTGGACTTCATAAACATTATAAAATACCAAATTATCCTAAAATACTGACTAGGAAATTAAAAATATGCGTTTACACCCCACACTCGTTTGGGTGATATTTATCAAAAAAACAGCTAAAACATAAGTTTTTTCGGCAATCAGAGCATTTAATAAAAGGTACACCTTTGCAGTTGCAGTTTCCTTCCTTTTTCATTCCATCAGGAAAACACATTTGATTGACATTTTCAAATATTGCTCTCGTTGGAATTAACTAGGATGCAAACCAAGCATATTTTACCATGTCAACAAATAATAGAGATGATAATTGGTGGTGAATTAAGGAATGAATTTTCAGAGCATCTTCCCTTGAACTAATTTCCTGACGACCATCACTCAATATTTCAGGGCAATTTTGTATTTTTTTAATGAAGTTTTTTACTTGTCGAAAAAAATAAACATCACATAGTATCAATATGCTGTTCATACTGTGTTTATAACTGCAATCCCTTAATTCAATAAAAACAATTGTCGTCTTCCAAAGATTTATTATTCTTAATTTTTAACAAACGTTTTCAATCATAAAATAATTCCTTAATTCTTTTGGCAAGGGAAAACAACAATGGAAATACTTTCAGATTCAAAATTCAAACTTTCGAATTCAATTTTTCGCAAAATTATCTTAAATATTTTTTTAAGTAACTATGAAATTGTGCTTTTTACATAAAAACTGGAACATATTTCAAATAGTAATTTTTTTTTTTTTTTGGTTGAAAATTTTTCTTCAGTCTAAGTAAAAAATGCTTTTTCATGAAAAATATTTCCTGTTAAATATTTAATAATTTTTAAATACAAATATTTAGTTTTTGACGTAAAAAGCTGAAAAACGTAATTTATTCAATTTACAAAGTAATGGAATTGATTTTTAACGTTACCCAGAGAGCACGAATATACCACAATATTGAATGATTTATTCTGGGCTTCCAGAGGCTAATTTCGCCAATCCCCTATACATGTGTCTAATATTTTTCAATACTCTGACATCCCTGAAAATTTCATTGAAATTGGTTGCAGGAGCTTTGAGCAGCGGCAACTTTGTTGATGCAATTTTTGGCTATTTTCGTACCTAATAAATTTTTTTTCTCGGCTCAGAAGGCCCATTGGCAAGAACCCTTGGACACGTATCTAATATTTTTGGATATAGAAACTCGAAAAAAAGTTTCATTGTAATCGGTGACCCGTAGCCTCCCCCTGTTAGTGTAAAAACAAAAATATGGGAATACTGATTAAAAAAAAACAACAACGAAGAAACGAAAGATAATATTCGCAAGATAAACCGTGTTGCTTTTTACTTTCACTTACCTATATATGTAATATATAGTAAGTGGAAGTATTGCGATCGTGAAAAATTTCGACTTCCGGTTTTCAACGGAAATACACGTTTGGGGGTCCCCTGAGTCGAAATGACCAAGTCCCGCGAAATGGTGTGTGTGTGTGTGTGTGTGTGTGTGTGTGTGTGTGTGTGTGTAGGGAGGGGATACTTTATTTAATAACTTTTTAGGTTTTTTTTCGATTTTCTCAAAAACGGCTCTAACGATTTTGATTAAACTTAGTATTTGATTTACTTATATGCCCGAGATATGTCTGTAAAAATTTCATCAAAATTGATCAACCGCAGGGGGCACTTTACTTATTAAATTTTGTATAATTTTTACGTGCTTTTTTTATTTACTCAAAAACGGCTTTCACGATTGTGACCAAACTGGGTATTTGATGTATGTATATGCCAAATATGTGATAGCCAACATTTCATCAAAATTGATCAACCGAAGGGGGGACTTCGGGGACAAAAATAAATTTTGTATCATTTTCACGGGGTTTTTTATTTACTCAAAAACGGCTTTAACGATTAATAAAAATAAGATATGAATGTAGAAAAATGTGTGATTTTGGGAAATGATATCTAACAAAACACGTAAATTTCTTATCTAAGTAAGTTGGTAAGTGAAAGTTGTGTATTGCGCACACGCACCAGATTTTTTCATCCTGTTACAGGGTGTTGTATTTATAGCCTAACGGTTGAACCAGTTCTAGCAGAGCAAAAGAGCTTTGGCACATTATGACGTGAAAAAAAATATCTAGGCTTGTTCCAATAAGCAGTTTAGAACGGTTTTTCACATACTCACAACTGTTTACACATCCCACATTAAATATAATATACGTACAGTACATTAAATATAAAGTACATTAAATATAAATACAGAACTGCAAAAGCAGTTCTGAACTGCTTGTTCGGACAAAATTTTTTAGATTAAAAAATTCAAAATTCGGTTAGAAGACTTTTTCTTAGTTATTACATAAACAGAACAGCATAGAAAAATCAAGTTTTCAAACAAAATTTCTTTTGGGGACAAATTCCGATGGCATAAGAACCAAGAAATATTTAGACTTTTGTTAATAACTCGAAAACTATCCTTCGCACAGAATACAAAATTTTCTATAGAAAACAAGAACTCTAAATTATTACATGACATAGAAGCCATATACAGTGCTTATGGAGCTAAACTGCATTTCTTCTTTTTCCAAAATGTTCGCCTAATGAAAATTTGTATACACAATGAAAATTGTGTATAGTTGTATTAGTTTTAATTTGTATTAGTTGTTATATAAAACTTGTTACTAACACAACACCGAAAAATTCCTAGTACTAAGTGTTCTGATAAGGTCAGATTACAATTACCCGTTACAAATAATCCCTAGGTTCGCTAAATAATAACAAGAGTATTCTGTTGGACAAAATAACACTTTATAACATCAAAGTAAAATACAAAAAAGGGGCTCCTTCAAACAATAAGTGTACCACAAGTACTAACCATGGGCGTCACCAGCACCACATTATTGGGGGGGCTCAATAGTTTCCTAGATAGGGTAGGTGGAAATTCGAGGGGCTAAAATTTAAATTAATAATAACCCATAAAACAACTGTTGGGGTATTTATAGTCTCATAAAACTTGCCGATTTATGCCCCAGCTATACATTAAAATAGGGAATTGTTATTGCTCAATGTTGAAGGATGTGGGTCAAAATTTCTTGACTGAATTTTATCCAAGTTTTTCTTCTGATCCTCATCCCACTAGTTTCATTGCTTTCCATTAACGTCCATAAGCTTCATCAAATTGATGAAAAGTAGGATCAAGCTGCTTGGTTTAAAAAAGAAATGTAGTGCAATAAAACAAAACAGTTGGAACTGAAATAAAAAATATATAATTCATCGAATATACAATATGCCTGACTAGCTTTTAACAATAGAGTGTGCTGAAATTAACTAATATTTTATATTTATATTTTATTGGTTAAACTCGGATAAATTCGTAAAATCGCATTTTTATTTAATTTTTTACATTGGGTCCTCTCTTGCCAAAATATTGGGGGGGGGGGACTTCTTTTCTAGCACTTTTACACATTGAAAGGTTTTTCTAAAGATCTGACTTTTTATGAGTTTGGAATCTCGCTCCCTTTTGTGGACTACGCCAGAATTATAAACTCCTTTAGAGTGAACTTCAATCGCAAGATATTTCCCAAAGTTCTCGATCGGATACAGGTATGTGACCATTACAAATTGGCATAACAAGAGTCTACTGGTGGAATAACTAGAGAAATGCGGTCCCTTGGGATAGGAAATTGATAGAAGCACGCGCGATTCCAAGGCCCTCGCTAATACTAGGAGGAAGTTAGCTTGCAGTCGCAGGGACCGCGCTGTGGCTGAACGTGTTAAGAATCCCTGACCTGGAAAACTCAACCGATAACTCATACATTTGGTTTATCCAACTTCCATTTATTTCCTTCATCTCCTGATGTCACTTTCCACAAAAAATTAAAAATCATCTTCTTTGTTTTACATGCTTATTAGCTTTAAACATTACGTTGATAAATAAACATCTATAAATTATTAAATCTACTTTTCCTTTCTTCTACTTACATTTATTTCTATATAAAAAAAAATAATAAAAATGTTCTAAACTTACGTCACAGTTGTAGATATTTTGACACCAGGCCAAAGATACTAACATTGTTGAAAACATTAACTTCATAACACATCCAGGCACCATGACTCGTCCCAATTACAAATCTGAAACAATAAGGAAGTTATATTTTTTATAAACATCTGAAACAAACCCTACTATTGGTTTTTAATGAACTATGGGAGGTAGCTAGGGTCCCCCCTGACTGGCGAAAAATCCTCATATTTTCAATACCAAAACCCGGAAAAGATCCACTAGATATAACTTCATACCGCCCCATCGCGCTAATCTTCTGCCTCGTCAAAATATTCAATAAAATCATCAAAATGCGATTGGAATGGTTTATTGAATCTGAGAACCTCTTAAGCCCTTTTTGTATTGGCTTTCGGAAAAATAGGTCCACCGCTGATGCCACATTGCTTTTGACAAATGACATATACAAAGCCTACAAAGAGAAAAAAGTCCTTGTCGCATTAAAAATAGACCTTGAAAAAGCATATGACCAAGTAAAAATACAAATTCTTTTAGCTAAACTAAAAATTCTAAAAGTCCCCGTAAAACTCACCCAATGGATTAAAAATTATTTATCTTATCGGACATACTACTTGGATAGCTGGGAAGGTCAAGTAGTTTTTGATACATACAATGGGCTTCCACAGGGAGATACCCTCAGTCCAACCCTTTTCAATCTTTATACGAAACATATCACATATTGCGGGATTAATAAATGTAAAATTATTCAATTTGCAGACGATTTCTTGATTTACACCATAGTAAAATCTGCAGAGGAAGGTAAAGATATAATAGGCAAAGCTCTGGACACCATATCAAAAAAGTTTTCAGATATTAACCTCAAAGTTAACCCCAACAAATGTAGTATAACTCCTTTTACAAGAAAAAGAAATATTAATATAGCAGATTTTGCGATTTCTAACGAAAGAAAACAAATTAAATGTGAAGAACATTTAAAATTTTTAGGAGTAACATTAGATGGTAAATTGAACTTCAAACAACATCTAAAAAATGTTTATATCAAATCTGTTCATAATCAAAACGTTATAAAATCCTTAGCCGATGTTTCTTGGGGGTCCCACCCATACAACATGATTGCGCTATACAAATCTATTGTAAGATCAATATTCGACTATTGTTGCGTCATATCCAAGGAGACAAAATCTCCTCTCATTAGTAAACTGAATACTGTTTAGAACTCGGCTATTAGGATATGTTTGGGTGCCTTCAAAAAGTCTCCCGTAAATCCACTACAAGCCTCAGCCGGAGAAATGCCTTTACAATTGAGGAGAACATAGTTGACAAAAAAATATATCCTCAAAGTATGGTCTGACGATAAACACCCTGTTGGTAAAGAAATTAGAACTGGTAATGTTTTCTGCCCCCAACTAGCGGAAATCATCAACGAGCTGCTACCTCTTCTCAAATCATTACATACTTCCGATGCTCCTCTGGAATACACTATCCCTTTGCCCAAATCGTTTTTAAAAATCCACAGTAGCTCCCATCTATCTGGCAAAGTTGAAAAGAAAAGTTTTTACCCTCCAACCTCTTTGAAACAACTAGCACTCAGCACAATTACAGAACGATACCCAGATCACATACAAGTCTATACTGACGCATCAAAAACTAAAAATCGAACCTCCATAGCTGTATTTGATCCACAAAAAAGAACCATAAATTTTCTTTATCAGTGCCAGCAAAATTCAGCATATTCAGCGCTGAACTTTTTGCCATTCTAAATGCCATAACATACGCTGACAAAACATATTTTATGAACAAAATAGTTATTTTAACAGATTCAGCAGCTTCGTGTCAACACCTCGAATTTTTCCACCTAAAAAAATCTCAAACATATATTTCCTATAAAATTATTTCTACGTTACAAAATGCCAATAACCACTACTATTTCCAATGGTTCCGGGTCACGTGGGCTTATCGGGAAATGAGCAGGCAGACAAAGCAGCCAATCAAAATCAGACTCACCGAGATAACGCCAAAATCCCGTTACTGGACATTACCAGAGTAGTGAGAGGAACAATATTAAAAGACTGGCAGCAATTTTACAAGTGGCAATGTTCCTCGAAAGGTAAGGACCACTACGACGTGCTCCAGAAGGTAACTCTTATTCCATGGTTCTCGACTCTTAAATATCACCAACCGTCAAAAGTTTAGTTTAGTTAAGCTGACGAGACTAAGAATAAATCATGGCAGAACGAACAAGTTCTTAAAGTTAATGGGACTGGTTAATAGCGGTGATTGCCCTACATGCCTATGCCCTGAAGATCCTAGACAAATTGTGTTCCAATGTAAAGTATTTGAAAAACAGAGGAGAATTAGCCTGGGATCGCGGATCATAGATGATGGTGAGGAAATGCTACGATCAATAAATAAAGACACAGCCCGTAAACTGATTAACTTTCTGAACGAAATAAACTTACCGATGTAAACACACATGGTCATTAAGACATCACCCCTTTTTTCATTTTCATTATTATCTAAAAAAAAGCTGCTACCATAATTACTCAGTAATACTTTTTTTGTAGGTTATTTAAATTAGGTTTTTAAAATCTGAAGGAACAGTTTGGCGAAATAGAATTTGTCAACAAATCTTGGTGCCAAATAAAAAAAAAAGAAAAAAAAAACTGAGTATTTATACAGTAAAATCTTTCATACACGACAAATAACAAACATTCCACTCTTCAACGCTACATCACCCTAACCCACTCATCCATTCCCTTTCCTCCTCCCTGTTTACCTGGTCAGCCTCGACGTCGACTGAAACGACACATAGTGTTTCGATTAGCATAAGCTAGGTGGACAAAAGTCATGATTAAAATTCTAAAAATTGGTATTATAATAATGTAAACAATACATCAAAACGTGGCATTCTAATTTTTGTTTTTGTCACACACACTCCACCTAGTTAGAAATAGGGTCAACTATTTATTTTTAAAAAAATAAATAAAATAATAATAAAAAAAAAGAAAGAAAAGAAGGAAAAAAGAAAAATACATGTAAAGAGGATTAGAAAATATAAAGAGTACAGAATTTTGCATAGATAGGCTTTTGTTTTTATTTTTTTTCTTCTTTATCTCCTGGCAATCATTTTAAATTCGATTTTTAATTAATAAAAATGTTATATTTTATAATGAAATTACTTAATTGGTCACAATAAATGAAAAAATGACGATAAACAATTTTATACTTTAATATAATATATTTAATTTATGAAATATACATAATATTATAATTAAATATAATCAAACATAATAATCTTATAATTAAATAACTTAAATGGTCGAAAGAGATGAAAAAATGACGAAAAATACTTTTGTCCACCTAGCTCCTACTAAGCGAAACACTGTGCGACAGTGGCCAAGAGACCTCTTACTTTAGTAAATTATAATGCCTCAAGAAAGTCTAAGTCAAAAGCAACAGTTACCAAATTTGCTTGATGCGTCACAGCGCAGGTGCAAATCTACATGGGAAATCTATATAAATAAAGTTGAAATTCTGTTTGTTTGTTTATTTGTTCTTTATAGAAATCCATACCGTTTCTCCTAAATTCTCCAAATTTCGCTCAGTAGTTCTTTGATACCAGGTGCGAACACCTGTCCATATTAAAATTGCATAACTTCAGCTGTAGCAGTGTTGCCCGTGTATGTCGATGTATCCTTTATGTTCAGGTAAATTCTTATGGTGTGATACGTCGACAGATCATATTCGTCCTTATGTTCCCAAATCTCTGAGGATGACAGCATTCAAAATGGTTCACAACTTAGCTCACCCTGGAGTGAAATCTACTATAAAACAGGCGACTTCTCTTTTTATTTGGCCTAGTGTTAAAGAAGATATTCGAAGATGGACACAAGCCTGTATACCATGCCAGAAGAGTAAGGTGCACTGCCATACCAAATCGGAGGTAAAATTTTATAATGAACCGGACGACCGTTTTCAAGTTGTACATATGGACATCGTAGGTCCTCTACCACCGTCAGATGGTAATTCCTACTGCGTTACATTCATTGATCGTTTCACGAACTGGATGGAAGTTGAACCTACGGCAGATATCATGGCAGAGACTGTAGCCAAAGATTTTTATGCGAACTGGGTTGTTCGTTTTGGAACTCCGACTCAATTGATTACTGATCAGGGTGCTCAATTTAAATCTTCACTATTTAAAAATTTAGCCGCAGCTTTTGGTATTAAGTTAACCTTTACAACTGCTTATCTCCCGCAGGCGAATGGCAAGATCGAACGGCTCCACAGGACAGTTAAAGCAGCGCTCAGAGCACATAATAATGTCAAGTGGACCGAAGCTTTACCTACAATACTTTTGGGACTTCGAACAGCGCTCCGGGAAGACGCCCATTATACCTTCAGTCAAATGGTGTATGGAAAATCCTTGCGTTTACCAGGTGAATTTTTTGTTGATACTAGCTTTAGATCTATAGGACCTGAAGATTTCACCACAAAATTAATGCGGCAAATGGACCAGCTGAAGCCTACCAAAGTTCACCATAAAGCAAGACAACGTATTTATGTTCATAAGCATCTGGATAATTGCACTCATGTATTTATTCGGATTGATCGAGTGAAAAAAGGTTTAGAGCCACCATACGAAGGTCCATTCCAAGTTATAAACCGTTGTGAAAAATATTTCACAGTTCTCATTAAAAGTAAGGAAGTTAATGTCTCCATTGACCGCTTAAAACCGGCGTATATACTATCTTCCAATGATGTTGAACCTAACAAAGATCAATCCCAACCTAATTGCCAACTAGAGGATTCCAAGAAGAACTTGCCACAAGATGTGTCCCAAGGAGACCCTACAACAACCCAAGCTAAGGACAACGCAGCACAGCCAGAATATACCACTAGATCTGGTCGACAAACAAGGCGACCTATTAGGTTTAAAGACTAATCTTTTCAGTTCTTTATTGACAATTGTAACGTAAATCTGTTACTTGTGGGGGAGTGATGTAGCAGTGTTGCCCATGTATGTCGATGTAGCAGTGTTGCCCATGTATATAAATTTTTATATAAACTTTTAAAAAGTTATTTATATTTAATAACATTCTATTTGTAAAATATTATTAATTATGTTATTAGAAAATAACTAGTATAATATTAATATAGTAAATAATGGTGTAAATATTGTTTTTCTTAATTTGTGCAACCATATGGCAACACTGTCAATTATTTATAAATTATAAAAATCATCTGTTTTAATTAGTTAGTGTTGAAAAATATATGAAAATAGTTGACCTTATGTGGAATAAATAAAATAGTAATTTCCAGTAAATGTATGTTCCTTGGTGTACTAAGAATATATTGATTGGTGCAATTAGAAGTACCAAACAGCTATTCTCTGGGTATATTCATTATTGTTATAAAATTCGTCATGATCTCGCTTGACAATGGGTTTTTTTACGAAATCGACCGTTTGAGTCGAAAAAACGGCCTAAAAACCATTTTATAGATTTTGAAGAGGCCAACAAGGTCCGGTAAGACCGTCCCTTGGCAGGCGTCGAGTTCTGGGATTTTTAAACCATATGTTTTTTTTTTTTAACATTACAATACGTTTATTTACATGTACAGTGGCTCACAGTCAAAATGATGCAAGGTATTAACTTTGAAAAAAAAACTATTTTATACCAAGCCAACATTTATTTTCAACAATCTTTGTTTACAAATATAAAGTACAAACATTAGGCTAGAATTGACAATAATTAAAAGCTTATTTGAGATCAAATCATAAAATTAAACTAAAACCTCATGAATAAATATACACTTCTAAAGTCACAGTGAAAATGATGCAAAATTAAAAACATCCAAAAACTCAAAAATATTTCGAATTTGAGTACTTTGTAGGTAAGCCTTTATCTTTTATAATCTCTTTCGAACAATTGGGCATGGATTGGACAAGCTTTTCTGTTTAAGGTGGGCTTATATTGTCCCATTCTTCTTGTAGCACCTTTTTGAGATCTTCTCTGTTTGATATCTTATGTCTTGTCACTTCTGTTTCTAATTTACTCCATGAATTCTCTGTGACGTTTAGGTCTAGTGATTGGGGAGGTGTTTTTATAGTTTTGGGGTAAATTATATAAACACCATTCTCTTGCAAGATGAGAAAAATGCTTGGGGTCGTTATCACTATAAAAAGTAAAATTATTTATTATTCCAAGCTCAGTTGCACTTGCTTTAAATTTTTTCATTCAGGATGTGACAATATAAATGTTTATCCATTGTTCCCTCAATAAAATGAAGATTTCCTACCCCCGAGGCAGCAATACACCCCCAAACTATGACATGACCACCTCCAGGTTTGATGGTCGGGCGAAGATTTTTTTCATGGCGCTCTTTATTTGACTTTCTCTAGACGAAACCTCTTCCATCAGAGCCAAATAAATTAAATTTTGTCTTATTCGAATACTGAACACTTCCGGAAGTCCATGTATTTTGTTAAACAATGCTTAGCAAAATTGATTCGAAGCTTTTTATTTTTGTCAGTGATATAAGGTTTTTGCCATGTAATTCTACCGTAGTAATGTTTTTTTCTTAAGACCCTTCGAATGGTTTCAGCACATACCATTTCATTTAAATGTTTTTTAACTAATGTGGTCAACTTTGGAGCACCAAATTTTGGATTATTTGTTATTTGGCGCAAAATCCAACGTTCATCATTACCATTAAAAAATGTTTTGCACTCACACTAGCTTTTCTTATTATTCTATTTTAGTTTTTAAAACTTTTAATAATATTTTGAACGGTGGCATAACTCCTATTGATAGTAGAGGCAATTTTTCGTTGTGTTTTGTCCATTTTTAAATTGCTGATCACTATTTCTCGTTCACGAATAGTTGCTTGCGCACCCATTTTAAGCAAAAGCTCGAACTAGACTGATTACTAGTATTCATACTGTTTATTTTTGTTTCCATTGAAAGAATGAAAAGAAATTAAAAGGTTAAAAAACTCATTTACCCGATAATTGAAGAATACTTGTTACTTTCACATTTTTCTAAACGGAAGTAAACGTTGCATCTTTTTCACTGTGACCTTCAATCCCTACGAGTTTTAATGAAGATTTTTTTTTTCTTTCTATAATTGCTGTTGAGTTGATTTGATTATATAAAGTTAATGTATGACAATGAACCATTATGGCCTCATGTGCATTGGTTTTTAAATTTTAACAAAGAGGAAGTAAATAGCATTTGAAATAAAAATATTCGTTTGCATCATTTTGACTGTGAGCCACTGTATGTTGAATTTATTTTTTAAAAATGCCTCCTAAGAAGCGAGCTTCAATAGGAGTAGTGAGCTCAAAAGCTAAAAAACAACGTCAAATACGAGCAGCTGAAACTCTCGACGAACATCAAAATAGGATTGAACAACAGAGGCTTAGACAGGCAGAATCGCGGGAAACTGAGTCTGCCCAGGAATACGAGGCCCGCCTTGCGCCACAGATGCTTAGGCAAGCCGATTTGCGAGAAGCTGAAACTGCAGGGCAACATTTCTGTTTGTTTGTTCGTTCTTTGTAGAATTCCATACCGTTTATCCTAAATTCTCCAAATTTCGCTCAGTGGTTCTTTCATACCAGGTGCGAACACCTTTCCACATTAAAATTGCATAACTAAAGCCGATCTTAAGCTGATATTCTTTATCCTAATAAAAATCGTAATGATCTCGCTTTACAATGGTTTTTTTACGAAATCGAACGTTACATTAGAAAAATGAAATTCCCCGGGTAAAACCGGGACATACAGCTTGTAATAAATAAAACAAAGGAAAGGGTATTTGTATGTATATGCCAAAGATGTGACAGCTAAAATTTCATATCCCATATTATATTATCACTGATGAAAATAAAAACTTTTATTTAGCAATAAAAAAAATTATTGTTCTTTAGAGAGTAAGTACGTGATGCTCAAATTACTTAAAGCATTTAAGGTGTGAAACAATATGGTATAAGATAATCTTTAATTAATTATATTTTAGTTTAGAAACTTTAGTTCCATAAGAAATTTCTGAAGGCAATATAAAATGATTTTAGAGGAACACTAATAGTTCTCGATTTTTAGAAACGCATAAGAGACAAAATTTACTAAGAGTCGTAAATACTCCTATCGATTCACCTTCACGATATATTTACAAAAAGCAAACCGCTGTAAAAATCAACCAAACAGCTGTAAAAAAACTCGACTGTTAAAGAAATTTGGGTACTTGTCAAATATACGACCGCCACTCCAAAAAATCGATATTTTAACTTTGATAATTTACTTTCATACAATCGAATATAGTATGTGTAATCTTCTTTAGGTTATTTGTTTTCGTATGGATAATGCAATTGATTAATTAAAAATAAAATAAGATTTAACCAAACAAACAAACTTATTTAATTATTATTATTATTATTATTAAATACATGAAAATCAGATATATCTTGTAAAATTGTTTGAAATAAACATTTTTCCTCTCCAACTTTTTTTCTCCACATAAACTCGTCATATCATATATTTTATCGTCATATCGTGTCCATTTGGGCATAATTTATTATTTTCAATGATGTATTTCTGGAAAAGTTTCACCGCATCTTCTTCCGTAACTATTTCCCGTAATACTCTTTTCAATGAATAACGTTCCATTTTAACCACAATATTAGATAACAAATTACAGATTAACCTTAGATGACCACAATAACAGATTAACCTTACAGATTGACCACAATATTTGATAACAAATTACAGATTAACCTTAGATAACAAAATACAGGTTATTCTATGAACATATATTACAATAGAAATTGTTCGATAATCGAAGAATCGATTTTTTTGAGTGGCGGTCGTATATTAGACAAGTACCGAAATTTGGATAAATAAGCAAAAATGAATCGAAAAGTTATGAGAATTCTCAAGTTTTGCATTATCGATACATTATAGCTTATGGAGATATACAGATGTCGAAAAGTGAGGCTTTTAGATATTATCGAAACCCATCGATTTCTAATCTCTGTAAGTTCGTAAGTGAAAGTTGTGTGTTGCGCGCATCGCACCAGAGTTTTTTAAAGCTTATTATTCTCATTGAGACTGCTGCTGTATGTAGACAATTTTGGTTAAAAAAAAAAAAAATTATTGAGTAATATAAAAGTTGTAATCAACTATCACAGTCAGACCCGATGTATATTTATTTGTTTGTTTCTTTTTTATTTCGTGGGATTCGCCGGAAGATTGTGGAGGTCAAGGCTACAAAAAGATGAACTCCGCCGGCTCCAGCTCTGCAATCCTTTTTAATAAAATGAGGAAAACCTGGCTCCGGGTAAATTCATCTTATGTTTGGTTGTTTCATTTTTTTTTTAATTTTTGTTTTGTGAATAATTATAAAAAAATACATGCTTCCCTCATAACCACGATTTACTTAAGCTACCATTTGTTCATATATTCAATTTTGCAAACAGTTGATTTCTAATGAAAAATATTACTCCTATAACAGAGAAGTATTTTTTTTATTTATTTATTGCTTATAAAGGAATTCTCCTTACAGCAGGAGCAATGGCCATGCACAATATATAACAGAGAAGTATGTAGATGTTATTTGCCACCTGATAAGTCAACTCTAGTGTGTTAGTAATAGTTAGTGTCATGGGCGTACCCAGGGGGGGGGGCAGCTGCCCCCCCCCCTGGAAGGCTGGGAGCAATAATTTTTTAAGCTTTTAAGACTAGAAGCAATGATAGAATACATTTTTTTCAAGCAAATAATTGTAATAACTTAATCGATAAAGCACTGCTATAATCAATATATATTATAAAGCAAAGTGTACAATCTGCGTGCCGAAAAGGCTCAAAAACGATTCCACGTAGGATTAAGGAAGTTATGTCATGTTTTAGCCACATAACCCCTAACGGAGAAGAAGGTTTCCGTTTTTCTCTTAAGAGTGCAAAATCGAAGAGAAAAGGACTGGAATTTTACGCCTCTCGCACCATTTAATTGATAGAGATACGAGTTTATGAATGAAAAAAATAGTTCGAGCTCCAGACTACCAGGAAGCGCTAGGGTGCGTTTCACTCAATGTTTATTGTTCATTCATCCTCATGTTTATTGTAAAGGTTATATATTTGTTCAGCTGTTCTTTTTTAAATTACTAAAATATTAAGCGAAAATAATTAGTTTCTCCTTTGCTTTCAAAATAAAATAATGATTTTACATCTCTGCAATCGATTAAAAAACCAACTGGATTTCTTAAAAAATTAGTTTTCTCACAAGAAGGCAGTATAGAAGTATTCACTGATCAGCACATTACATTTAATCTATATATAATATATACCTAAGTAAATTTAATGGAATATGAGTGAACATTTCTTAGTAGTACAGTGAGCTCATTCATAAAAAAAGAGATGAATTGACTGATTTTGATGAGCATTCCAGTTGACAAAACGACTAACTCCAATAACAGCATTCAAGATTTTATCATCCCTCATAGTTCAAGATAAAAAGAAATATGATGAAAAAATTGTGCCTTCAAGAAATTTTGGTTTTCACTTTGTAATAGTAGTAAGATTCGAGATATGCAGAAACCGTTCAAATTACGGGGGGATATCTTAAGGGAGGTTGAAATGGAAGAAAGGTTTCTATGAATCTGGAGTAGTTTCTATACTTCTATATCAAATAGGTCCATCATAGTAGTTGGCGATCAAGTTTTACTCGAAATATAACTTTTTTAACTGAGATACCAGATTTTTCAACTATAATCTAATTACTTATTACCTTCTGACTACTTTGAATAGGCTTATAGGACTCATAATCACAGAAACCATCAAAACGATGGATAACTCGAATAAGTTGCAGCAAAATTAATTGTTCATTTACCATTTTCAACCCCCTGTAAATTATACAGGGTTCCTTAATTGGGCGGACTCTGCAGATCTCAAGTCTGCAGAATGTTGATACCAAGTTAAAAACGAATTTTCAAGAAGGTGCTAATTTTGTTCTATATTTCCTTTAATTTTAAAGTTTTTCTGTTATTAAAACTACCACAAAACTACCGGAGCGAAGCCGGGCACCCTAGCTAGTTATACATAATTTTGGTTTCATTCACCTTTTCTGCGGTAAGATGTTACTACCTGAACGACCATAGCTTGTCCCCCCCCCCCCTAGTTTTGATCCTGGGTACGCCCTTGGTTAGTGTTTTGTTATAGGGTAGTGCAATATTTTTTTTTTGGAAAGCAGTGCTATTGTATTTCCTAGCAGTTTCCTAGATAACACTATTAAGTTTTTTATTAATCGCTAAATGAAAATGTTGTAGTTCATTTAATAACCTGTTAATAAGTGACCTAAACATTTTCATCTTAACAAAGTGACCTAAAGTATAAAGATTCTATGTATTGTCATCACTAAAGCTCGTTCGAATTCCGTGCAGTAAAAATTTGAAAACGTGCAATAAAAACTTCAAATGTGCAAAAACAGCAATAAAAATGTATTGCTTGAAAATATGGCATTAAATAGCTTGTTCAAGTTAATGTAGCTTATTGTTGTTGTTTGTTAATGTATTGTAAACAAAAAATAGCTACTTTGGAAAAAAAAATAAGTAGCGGAGAGTAAATTGAAATATAAACTCTTTTATTTCAACAAATAATTATTATAATATTGGTTTTAGGATACATTTTGGTAATTCACTGAATTTTGGATATTTTGTATAATACTGTTGATCTATTTTTGAAAATATTTCCGGTAAAAAAAATCGGAACATATAATAGAAATATTTACTTAACATAGTAACAACAAGATGTGAAATACTCGCATGTGAGCTGTAATTATATTGGAAATAGGAAGATCTTAAAAAAGGAAAGATACTGATAAAATTATGGCCACCGGATTATTACTTTCACTTACCTATATTTGAAATATATAGTAAGTTGAAGTATTGCGATCGTGAAAAATTTCGACTTCCGGTGTCACAACTGTGACACAGGGAAAAGCTGTTGTGGCAAATTGCCTGTACCCGGTGACGGATAAGGGTTTAATTATGTTTCAAAGTACATGACCGCTACTTTGTGACAGGCTAGGGAGTGACAAAAAGAGCATTGTTATTGATTTTAGTGAATGTTATCCTGTTTTTAGGCGCTTGAAAATTAGATAGCAGTGTTCTTTACCAATGAGGTAATAAATAGAATTTTTTATTTTTTAAATCCTTCAGGCGGTTGCCGATTTATCACGTTGTGGCACAAATACCACCATAATGTTAGAATCACCCATGTATATTTAAAATAATACTATTGACGTAAGGAAATGAACTTAAGTCATGAAAAATAACAAAATTTAACGTTCACACTTCGTATAGACGCGTGCCCACCTGTTTTTGTGGAAGAGATTCTAATTCCTCAGACGGACTCAGAACGCAAACTTGGACTAACACTTGACAGGAGGATGATTTAGGGTCCTGATGTAAAAACTAAAAACCTTTTACAGTTCAAAATTTTAAGGCTAATAGCAGAAATTCGTCTAATAATAACAGACGCTCAGACTAACAACCGGGAAGACATGCTGAAGGTTACTTACTCTTAATCACGCACGAAGTAACTGCAAATTACATCAGATTTGCTGATTATTGCACAAATGCGAAAGGCGCAAATGAAATAGTGAATATAAGGAAAAATAATCATAGCAATGAGCAATCTCTCTATATATAACAGGCTTTGTCCTGACTGACAGAATCAACGCAGAGCAAAAACTACTAATGATAGAAACTTGAAGTTCGGAATTTAGGTTTTAAACGCGATGTAAGTAACCACTAAGAAAGGAATTTCGAAAATTTAACCCCTAAGGGGTTTAAATGGCGAAATTGTCGTTTAACTCTAACGGACATCTATTTTTGCACTTCGAGATAAAATATCTAATTTGGACTCATTTTAAAGATCTTGATACGACGAGTTTAACTCGAAAGCTCCAGTGGGCGTCGAAAACCATGTTTTAAAGCCGAAAACATAAGCGTTCACGACGAGTAAGCAATTTTTTGTTTCTGCGGTTTTAGTTAACCCTCTCCATTGCGCGTCTCCCTCTCTTCTACCGAGCCGGCAGCTTCCCCCTCCAACATTCCACCTACCGGAAGCTCCCCGATCCCTGTTATGTGGTTAATATATAACATAAGTTGTCAATGTATAATATATCATATCAAATCAATACCAAGATAATGATTACAGAATTGATTTTAAAGGCTCGCGGGCAAAGCCGCGACGGGGAATGCTAGTATTTGGTATAAAATATTCATTACTAATTAAAAAATAATTATTAATGAACTAGCTGACCCGCGCGAAGCATTCCCACTCTAAACTACTTAAATCACACTTAATTAAAGTACACACCGTATATTTAGTGTCTTATAGTGCGTCATAGGCATAGTGTGAGAGTCGGCGAAGCTGTATCCAATGCCGTTGCACTCACCTGCGGAGTCCCCCAAGGGTCTGTGCTATCCCCAATACTGTTCTCGGTCTACACGTCTGAAACTGTTGGCGCTAAGTACAAGAAAGCAACTGTAGCGGCATACGCCGATGATATAGCTATATATATAGTAGCTCAATAAACGCTGAGAGAGCTAGCTCTATGGCAGGCGGAGGAGGCCTGTGAGGAAATAACCAGGAAACTGGAAAGGTTAAATATTTCAGTTGATCCCAAGAAGACCGACTGTATTATTTTCTCTTTTCAAAAGAACAAGCGCCCCCTCCCCAAAGTTTAGCGGGTAGCGAGAACAGGCCAGCGCACAGCATAGTGTACTTAGGTGTCACACTCGACAGGCACCTAACACTATCTCGCCATTGCGAAAAAAAGATTAGGTCGGTTAGGACTAAATCCTACAGGCTTAACCACCTGCTCACTTCGCCAAACATTTCCCTACGCCTCAAATTGTTGATATACAAAGGCGTCTTAAGACCGGCCCTTCTTCATGGAGCTCCGATGCTTGCAAACATATCAAGGTCCACGGCAAAAACAGAATGGCATACTGAGGCGTATTGTGAAACACACGGCATTACAAAGTTCGAAAATTGACTTACTGCATACCACTCTTGACGTTCCGAAAGTCACTGAATTTATTAGACGGAGGCACATCAAATTCTTTGACAGCCTCAAGCACTGCACCAATCCACTGTTTCAAACGCTCACACCAACAGGACGGCCACAGAGGTGGCAAACTCATGTCGGCAGCCTCAGATTAGGCTAACTCAACTCAGAAACTGATACTTAACCCAACTGACTTAATAAAACTGGTGAGCCCCATCACCAGAAACAGATTCGTGACTGACTGACTCAGATCTATCACACCAAACTGACACAAAACACTCTTAAAATGCACCATGTGCAGTAAAAGAGTTTTTTCTATAGGAATATAGAAGTCCTCATGTTCCTGCCATTCAACGAACAACCAAAACGAAGTAGGGGCTAAGAAGAAAAAAAAAAAAATAATAAAAAAAAAAAAAATAAGCATAGTTGAGGGTTGAAGTAAAGAATAGATGTGTTTAAATTGTAGATTATTTATTTTTTGAAACATCACTTAAGGTATTTACATAGTATTTACTTGTTTACAGGACCTCTTTGAACACTATGTTTGAAGTTACGATATGGTCATCTTTAATTGTTTGTTGGTGGGTTTGTTTTAAACAGACATAGATGTCACTGAAAGAGCGCACCCTGAAAAACGCCACCTTCTTATGTAAATATACCTATTGGTTTCGCAAAAAGCGAGTGTGCTGATTATATTGACTGATATCGCATGTTTTTGTTTGTAACTCGCAAATGACGGCGACAATCGGAAAAGTATATGGAACCAAAAATGTTCTTCTCGACAACCTGAAAAAAAATGCCACCTTCGAAAAAGACCAGTGACCATTTTCGCT
>OU426979.1:172945545-173191371 GCA_911387785.2 Aelia acuminata
TGTGTGTGTGTGTGTGTGTGTGTGTTTGTGAACAGACTAGCTCAAAAACTATAAACCGTGGGAACCTGAAATTGGGTATTTAGTGTAGGTATATGCCCGCGATGTGACAGCAAAAATTTCATCAATATTGCTCAAAGGGAGGGGGTACTTTATTTAATAACTTTTTACGTTTTTTTCGATTTTCTCAAAAACGGCTCTAACGATTTTGATTAAACTGAGTATTTGATCTATTTATATACCCGAAATATGACTGTAAAAATTTCATCAAAATTGATTAACCGGAGGGGGGACTTTACTTAATAAATTTTGTATCATTTTCACGATTTTTTTTTATTTACTCAAAAACGGTTTTAACGATTTTGATCAAACTGGATATTTGATGTATGTATATGCCCGAGATACGACTGTAAAAATTTAGTCAATATGAGATATGATAAACATATAGAGGAGAAAGAAGAAAAATATTCAGTCAACTCATAAAAACTCGTTAAGCCCACGCATACGGCACTCGCCTTTAATGACAGGCCATTGTTCATAATTAAAGCCGTTCTGTTCTTTTGAGAAGTGGCAATTAACAAAACGCATCAATTTCTAATCTAAGTAAGTTGGTAAGTGAAAGTTGTGTGTTGCGAGCACGCACCAGATTTTTTATTTTTAAGACTTGAAGTCAACATTATTTAACATTGCGCGCGAACAGTCTTCATCAGCTGCCAGCTTCGGAGGTGACATTGTACCAAGAGATCCTCGAATTATTATTAAATGTTCTTTCGGTTATTTGGTTTATTTAAATAATATCGAAGGAGTTTTATTTTCTCGAAATAACCGAAGGTAAGTGCTCATTAAATTTAATATTTATAAGTAAAGTGATGTTTTGTATGATCGAATTAGTGACAGTTTAAAGTTTTGACTTTGCTCACTGATAATTTTTATTTATTTATAGTTAAATAATTGTGAATAACTTTGCTGTTTTCTATTGCTTGTGTTCTACTGTCCTCTACAAATAGTGGATAATGACAAAAAATACATTATTAATTAAAATAAAATATTGAAATGGCTTAGTGAATCAATCGTATTTTATGATGTTGACTTACTCAATAATATATTGTTTATAAAGAGAAGAAAAAATCTTATAATTTTATTTCTTTGAATGAATGGGAAAAAAAATAATGGGTATCCCAAGTAGCAATTGTCATATGAGTATATTCGATTCATGATATCAGTCAATGTAAATAAATGTGATATGTCTATTGCCTTGAGTTGGTAAAATGGGTCCCAATAACATTCCATTCCCCCTATGGAAAAATTCTTTCATAAAAATAGACACATCCATTTCTCACGACATAAAAACCAACGACAACCCTTTCATTAAAAAGAAATTATTCAACGAATAGAAACAAAAATACAACGGATACACCTTCTTGTTTACAGATGCGGCCAAAGTGAACTCTGAAGTTGGATTCACAATATTACTTAAATATTTGTGCCTAAAATTCAATTTACCACCAATGAACAGCGTTTACACAGGAGAACTATTTGCCATATATCAAGCATTATTACTAATAAAATCAGAAAACATCAGACATGCCATTGTAGCTACGGACTCATTAAGTTCATTAATGACCATTGCTGAAGGGATCTCGGATAATGGAATCGCAAGGAAAATAAACAACTGCCTTTGGGAAATGAGGGATAAAAAAACTGTACTGGCTTGGGTGCCCTCACATTGTGGTATATCTGGGAATGAAACCGCAGAAAGGCTGCAAACCTAGCTAGAATCAAGAAGAACGGGACCACATTAACTAATAACACCACCGTATGTGGCTGGAAACGTTGGTATAAAAAGGCCTTAGGAGAACAGTGGCAACGGAAGTGGGCCCAGAGTACAAATAAACTAAAATAAATCAAACAATATATCCTACAATGGAAATTCTCTTGTAGAAAATCGAGAAAAGAAGAAGTAATGCTGACAAGATTAAGACTAGGGCATACAAATATCACACACGGATACCTAATGCGACACCAGGAAACCACATTTTGTGAACCATGTAAAACACCACTAACACTAAAACATATAGTAACAACATGTAACCTATACTCTGACACCAGAACAAGACACAACATACCACCTACTATTACCAAAGCATTGTCGGACGAAGAAGAACAAATTGATAATGTACTTAATTTCCTAAAAGAGATAAAAATTGTCCATTTAATCTAATCAATATTTACAGAACTGTATGAAACAAAAAATATGGAATGAAATGTAATAAAATGTAAATAAGACAAAATAAGCTATGTAAATAAGTATGAATTATACATAACTAAAATTGTAAATAAGTAATCATTGTAAAATAATCTTCAATTGTAAATATCATGGAACCGCTAATGACCCATCTAGGTAGATGCGGTTAAATAAATAAATAAAAAACAAAAAAACAAATACAACTGGCACAACATAATATACCATATGTATGTAACGTTCCATACCGTGTATAATATGCTATAAGTATCATTGGTTTTCGGATTTATGTTATAGTTTGTATACGTGTTTGGTATAATGAAGAGAAGGAAGCTCACTTACCCTCCGGCCGGTCTGGAATCATCTCCAAGACTGAGGCCTTCCAGTCTGGGATCTTTTTTCCTCAAACAACATTTGACCTCTGGATTCTCATTGGTTGGATTCCACGACCAATCTGCGTCAGGCTAATCCCTATGACTCAGTCTTTGCCTGGGAAGTCTTATTAACTTGGAAACCGTGACGTATATGTTGATATTGGGGAACAGAATCAATCATATAGCTTGCTTTTCTATCGCAGCCATTGATGACCTTAGGTTGTTAAGCTTCAGCTGTTGGGTCATCAGTGAGCCGCTACGTCCCACAGTGGTAAAATATTGTCATTTAGCGGCCAAAAATCTATAACTCCTGACTAAATCAATATCGATTTTATTACTTTCTTTTCATAAATTACATAGTCAATGTGGATGAAATCAAAATCCATTTTTATCCAATAATTTTACAGCCATTCTTCTTATTTATAAAATATTTTTGGTGCAATAATATAAAAAGTAAAGCTCAATTGAAAAAAAAAAATAATATCAGAGAGATGAGCATACATTTTGCTTAAAATAAATTTAATTTTTTTTCTATTGACCTTTAATTTTTCTATTATTGCACCAAATATATTTTATAAATAAGAGGAATGGCTGTAAAATTATTAGTTAAAACTGCGTCTTGATTACATCCACGTTAACTATGTAATTTATGAAAACAAGTATTTAAATTGATATAAATTCTTTTATTTGCAATAGTTGGTTCTGATTTTTTTCACAGTGGTAGAGGATGAAAGATGCTAAAATACCATACTTGAATTTGATCGATCAAATGCGATCGTTAAGCGATATATCGATTTTAAGTTTTAAATCCCTATATTTGAACTTTCAATGTGTTATCGGCCTAGAATTAGACTAAATCATAAAATATACTTTTAGTTAAATTATTTGAAAATATTTTTTTCCGTTAAAAGTCCTAAAAAATCGGATAATTTAAATTAATTATTTTTGATTTTTTCTTCGTTAGACAATAATTATTTAAAAATCTCTCAAACGGAGCAAATGCCTGAAAAAGGCATGTTTATAAGCAGAAAGCTCAATAGATAATAATACTAACTCATTTCATTCTCAATGTTTAACCCTGTTCCTAATAAAATATTTTATTTAAATTAAATTGAAGAAAGGATTAATATAAAAATTAATATGAAATGCTTAGAGTGATGGTATTTTTATTTTTTTTATTCTCACTGATAAAGAAAATTCCATGCTCTTTAGTGAAAAAAGAATTATTCGATTATCGTCCTTTGGTTAGGAGTTAAAGATTTTTGGCCGCTAAATGATAAAATTTTCCCACTGTGCGTCCCCAGGACGTAGATGGCCATCAGAGTCACCAAAGAGTTTGTTAACCCGCAATACACCAGTAAAAAGCGTTGTTACCTTTCATTTTCGTTATTATGTTTTTTTATGTTTCATATTACTGCTATAAAAATAAATTAAGAATTTGTTAGAATGATCTAGTAAATTTATAATTAAACAATTCTGAATGAATTTGAAGTAAAAAAAAAATGAAGAGTAATTCCTTTGAAAGTGAAACTAATTGTGGATATGGGATTTTCAGTTAAAAAATCATCAAATACACACAGACATACTGTATATACTATATATATACATACTTTAATACATTTTTTTTTCTTTATATATTATAAGTTAATAATATAAAATATTAATATATAAACACGAAAAAGCACATTCGAACGTTGTCTTTTTCAGGCAGTAGCGGATCCGGAAAATTGTTGAGGGGGGCGCACCTTTTTATTTTTAAATTTTTATGTTTCATGAAGTCCTAATTTAAAATATTAAGTCATAGTTAGGTACATTGTACAGTTTTATTAAATGTTTAAATACAATCCATTTTTCATTTAAGGATTTTTTTTTTTTTTTTTTTGGCACCCCTTCCTGGCCATTTGTAGCATACGGGGGGTTACTCGAGAGGTGTAACCAACCTATTCTAACCATGGTGGGACGGTCGAGATTTATTCCGTGGGGCCTCCACGAAATAAAAGTCAACCCTCCCAGGGCGGATTCGAACCGCCACCGTTCGGCTCGAGCGTGCTACAATGGGTCGCGCTCCAACACGCTCGGCTATCCCCGGCCCCATTTAAGGAGTTAAAAAATAACTAAAAATTGTCCAGAAATAGTAATAGTTAATTGGTGTCCCCGACTTTCAGGGGGGGCACGCGCCCCCCGCGCCTCTCCCCTGGATCCGCCACTGATTTCATGGAGGCTCAAAAAATAAGACAATAAGAAATAAAATAAATCCAATTATTTCTGTTTAATATATCGCAGGTCGGCAAGAAGAAAGTTAAAACTCAAAAAAAAAAAATAATGAAATAAAGTGCCCCCTCCGTTTGACCAATTTTGATGAAATGTTGGCTATCACATCTTTGGCATATACATACATCAAATACCCAGTTTGATCAAAATAGTTACAACCGTTTTTGAGGAAAAAAAAAACACGTAAAATTTGAAAACATTTACTAAATAATGTGCCCCCTTCGTTTGACCAATTTTGATGAAATTTCGGCTGTCGCATTGCGGGCACGTACATATATCAAATACCCAGTTTGATCTAACTCGTTAAGCCGTTTTTAATTAAATAAAAACAACACGTGATAATGGCACAACATTTAGTAAGTTAAGTCCCCTCTCCGGTTTATCAATTTCGATGAAATTTTTACAGTCATATCTCGGGCATATAAATAGATCAAACGTTAGAGACGTTTTTGAGAAAATCGAAAAAAATTAAAAAGTCATTAAATAAAGTACCCCTTCCTTTTGAGCAATTTTGATGAAATTTTTGCTGTCAAATCGGGGCATATACATACACTTAATACCCAATTTCAGGTTCTCACGGCTTATAGTTTTTGAGCTAGTCTGTTCACACACACACACACACACACGCACGCACGCACTCACGCACGCACCCACACCATTTCGCGGGACTTGGTTAATTGGACTCAGGGGACCCCAAAATTTGTATTTCCGTTGAAAACCGGAAGTCGAAATTTTCACGATCGCAATACTTCCACTTACTATATATTTCATATAGGTAAGTGAAGTAAAAAATTAAAAACCATATTTTGTGCATAGAGTCTTAATGATATCTTGCTGTTATTGTTAGCACATAAATATTCTTAATTGTAACGGGTTGAATGATTGTCAGGATTTTCAGTTAAAACTTTTTTATTTTTAAAAGCCAACATTTAATTATCGTAAATAATTACAGTTGACTATCTCTCACCTGTATTCTTAATTATGTGTTTTTAAATTCTATTACCAGTACTTAAATATAATTATTGAGCATTGTTTTGATGTCATTGAAGATCAGTGGTAGTTACTTATGCAATAAATATTAAAAATCTGGTGCGTGCGCGCAACACACAACTTTCACTTACCAACTTACAATTATATAACAATTATTTAATTATATACAATTTCAGTTTATAACTTACAATTTACCATGAAACAAATAATTTCCATTAAATGAACAGATTGGCTTTAATTATGAACAATGGTCTATCATTAAAGGCGTACTATGCATGAGTGGGCTCAACGTGTTTTATGAGTTGACTAATACTTTTTTTTTTTCTCCTCTATATGTTTACTTGATTTTTAGCATATCTCATATTTAGCCATTTCTTATTTTTAGGCGAAACGAGAACAGATAATTTCTCCATATAAACAAATACAAAGGTACTTTATATGAAAAAAAAAGACACCTTCCTCATTTAAGCCGCCTCAGAACATTTTAATAATAATAAAGCTTACCTGATATTTAAAAACACCTAATTGTCATTAAACACGACGAAATTGATGAAAATCGTTAAAGCTGTTTTTGAGATAATCGAAAAAAAGGTAAAAAGTTGTAAAAGAGTTATGAAATAAAGTGCCCCCTTCGTTTGACCAATTTTGATGAAATGTTGGGCATCACATCTTTGGCATATAAATACATCAAATACACGTGAAAATGATACAACATTTATTAAGTAAAGCGCCCCCAGCGGTTGATCAATTTTGATGAAATTTTTACAGTCATATCTCGGGCATATACATACATCAAATACCCAGTTTGATCAAATTCTTTAATGCCGTTTTTGAGTAAATAAAAAAAAAACACATGAAAATCATACAAAATCTATTAAGTAAAGTCCCCCCTCCGGTTGATCACTTTTGATGAAATTTTTACAGTCATATATCAGGGATATAAAAAAAAAAAAAAAAAAAACCTGTACCACTACAACCCATAAAGGGTCTTGGGTGCAGTACTATGTAAGGAAGAGTACTGTTTCTTGGTCAGCGGTCGTGCAAGGAGGTGATTTGACCGTGATCACGCTCAACCGCCAGGTTCTTTCCCCTTAATTTTTCAATTAAGGGTACCCACTTTATAGAGGCTGGGTTTGCCCCAGGAGGGTCTCTCGGCCCACGAGACGAACTGTGGCGAATAATAAAGATATCATAAGCCATGTCAGATTCGAACTCGGGACCTTAAGCACAGCAGTCCACTGCCTTACCAGTGGGCTACCCCGCTCCCTATATCAGGGATATAAATAGATCAAATAGTCAGTTTAATCAAAATCGTTAGAGCCGTTTTTGAGAAAATCGAAAAAAACTTAAAAAGTTATTAAATAAAGTACCCCCTCCCTTTGAGCAATTATGATGAAATTTTTGCTGTCACATCGCGGGCTTATACATACTCTAAATACCCAATTTCAGGTTCGCAAGGTTTATAGTTTTTGAGCTAGTCTGTTCACACACACACACACACACACACACACACACACACACACACACACACACACACACACACACACACACACACACACACACACACACACACACACACACACACACACACACACACACACACACACACACACACACACACACACACACACACAGACCATTTCGCGGGACTTGGTTATTTTGACTCAGGGGACAGGTCATATCTCGGGCATATACATACATCAAATACCCAGTTTGATCAAATTCTTTAATGCCGTTTTTGAGTAAATAAAAAAAAAACACATGAAAATCATACAAAATCTATTAAGTAAAGTCCCCCCTCCGGTTTATCAATTTTGATGAAATTTTCACAGTCATATCTCATTCATATAAATAGAACAAATACTCAGTTTAATCAAAATCGTTAGAGCTGTTTTTGAGAAAATCGAAAAAAACTTAAAAAGTTATTAAATAAAGTACCCCCTCCCTTTGAGCATTTTTGATGAAATGTTTGCTGTCATATCGCGGGCATATACATACACTAAATATCCAATTTCAGGTTCCCACGATTTATAGTTTTTGAGCTAGTCTGTTCACACACACACACACACACACACACACGCGCACGCACGCACGCACGCACGCACTCACGCACGCACGCACCCACACCATTTCGCGGGACTTGGTTAATTGGACTCAGGGGACCCCAAAATGTGTATTTCCGTTGAAAACCGGAATTCGAAATTTTTCACGATCTCAATACTTCCACTTACTATATATTTCATACTAGCATTTCCCGTCGCGGCTTCGCCCGCGAGCCTTTAAAGTCAATTCTGTGACCATTATCTTGGTATTGATCTATATAATATGTTAACTGATGTTAAGGAGATTTAGTAGAATCTGAGCTTCCGGTAGGTGGAATGTTGGAGGGGGAAGCTGCCGGCTCGGTAGAAGAGAGGGAGAGGTGCAATGGAGAGAGTTCATTAAAACCGCCGAAACAAAAAATGACTTACTCGTCGGGAACGCTTCAATTTTCGACTGTAAAACATGGTTTTCGACGCCCAATAGGGCCTTTCGAGTTAAACTCGTCGCATCAAATTCTTTATAATGAGTACTAATTAGATATATTTTCTCGAAGTTCGAAAATAGATGTCCGTTAGAGTTAAACGACAATTTCGCCATTTAAACCCCTTAGGGGTTACATTTTTGATATTCCTTTCTTAGTGGTTACCTACATCGGTTTTAAAATCTAAATTCAGAACTTCAAGTTTCTATCATAAGTAGTTTTTGCTCTGCGTTGATTCTGTTAGTCAGGACAAAGCCTCTTATGTATATGGAGAAGAGATCGAAATAAACACGCACCATCCCCAATAATGGGAATCACAGTGTGCATAATTTGATTACCATTAATATTTAAATAATCAGTAGCCATATTTTAAGTGAAAGTCTATTTTAATACTATTGTAACGTTAAATCGATATTCAAATAAAAAACATATGGTTTAAAATCTCAACAATAGATATCCGTTAGAGTTAAACGACAATTTCGGCATTTAAGCCCCTTAGGGGCTACATTTTTGAAATTCCTTTCTTAGTGGTTACCTACATCGCGTTTAAAATCTAAATTCCGAACTTCAAGTTTCTATCATTAGTAGTTTTTGCTCTGCGTTGATTCTGTCAGTCAGGACAAAGCCTCTTATATATATAGAGATATAGGTAAGTGAAAGTAAAAATACGTATAACGTATATGGGTGATTCTCATATGAATTGACCATTTAGTGTCCCCGGTCTTAACATTCGTTTTTCAGATATTTTTTCAAATCCAAAAAATATTGTTGGATATTTATTTTATAGTTCACTGTTAAATCAATACGATGGTAACATTTAAATGAATCTAGGCATCATAAAAAACAAAATATCTCAATGTGAAGTTTGAAAATGTCACGAGTGTTAAAGTCCCCAAGCTGGTTTTGCTTAGTTCACCACATCCTGAAATGAACCCTTGATAATTGATTAAATGTGAACAATGAGGTATTTCATTGTAATTCGGTGGTGTTTCAAGGTATGAATGTTATTTTTAGTTACCTGTAATACTTCCAATGTAAATCAGGAAAATGAATCTGTCCCCAAGGTTAGTAGAAAAATTCATGGCGAGTGTTGTCGGCTGTTCTGGGCAACACTATTCTTTGAAAATGTTGGAAATGGACATGATAACCTTTGTTGATAATACCGGCTATCATTCGATGTGCAAACTTGGAGAAGAAAGTATCTAATAGGCAGCTATGTGATGTCCTATGCAAAATCATGTATGTCACAGAAATTATAGGTCACGAGTGTTACGTTAATTGTATGTATCAGCGTTCATTTAAAAATGTGAATTATTCGTGCAAAAGATGTTGGTTAGGGACATTTATTCGAGGCCATCCTCTCATACATGTCCGACACTTGGTTTAGCTAAGGAGGGAGATTTTCTGTGAAAATGTCACGAGTGTTACGTAACACTCGTGACAGAAAAATGATTGTGGGGAAGTGTTGTTATTGTTATGTTTTAATGCCTACATGAATTATTTCTTTTGTATAGCCATTTTAACAAGCTGTAGAAAGGAGCAATAGAGAACAGAAAAAATAGACTAAGGACATAATGAAAAATATATTCTTAATAAAAAAGAGATGTTGGCCAAGAAAAAGAAAATAAGCAAAATGGCAGCTTGTTAAACTATTCTACTCTACAAATTCTATAAACTACTCAACTTGTGAAAATACTGCTCAGTCTTTGACTTTGACCTACATGTAAAGCAGTGGAAGAATTAATTATGGGTGAATCGTTGACACTGAACTGAGTAAAAACTCTGCAGCAAAATCATATATATTTCACGAGATGATCAATGAGCTGCAAATATCTGACGAAAAACCTAAGCCTTGACAGAACGACTTATTCATAGGTCAACTAGCGAGAAAGTATAGCCTACCTACTAAGCTTGGCAAGTAAAGGAGTAGGAATAGACGCCAGCCTAGTAATTATTGTACAACAAAAGGAAACCAAGATTCGATGTCTTACAAACGAGTTTTGTCTACTCTTGCCTTCACGTTTTGGTAAATGTATACTCTTACCTTCATGTTTTAAGAAAAGTTGGAATACAAATAAATTAAAAATATTGTTGCAGTAAAGAAATATTTATTTAAATAAACAATACAAAAGGCTTTAATAACGAAAATTATTTTAATTAAAAAATGTAAATGACAAACAAAACAAACTTCGGTCGAGAGATGAGGTTACCTTGTGACCTCATTTTTGGCAGCAAACCTGGGGTGGATGTATCTGGGCAAGACTATGTATCCGGACTCCAGAAGAGAATAGAATACACGCACGAGCTAGTTCGCAAGAATCTTCGTCTCGCCAGCGACCGGATGAAGAGACACTACGATAGTAGAGCCGATCAGGGCGGGTACCAAGAAGGAGACCTCGTTTGGCTCTATAACCCAAGAAGAAAGCGAGGATTCTGCCCAAAGTTGCAGAATAAATGGGAGGGACCCTACGTGATAAAGAAGCGCATCAACTATGTGATCTACAGGGTCTCCAAGTATCCCAAAGGAAGGCCTATGATCGTCCATTATAATCGCTTGGCGCCATATGCAAGGAACCACGAAGAAGAACGGGTGCAGCGGATTACGGAAGAGACCTTTCGTTTGACCTAGGGAGCTGGCACGCATGGAAAAGAAGACATCCAGGAGGAATGTCTCTTAGGAGAGGGCAGTGTAACGTTAAACCGATAAGCAAATAAAAAAAACAAAAAACATATGGCGTAACCTCCCGGACCGCTTGTTGGAACAAAATATGCGATTGGAACGAACTCTTGGGTCCAGATCTTTCGCGCCTAGTCCACAAAGGCGTAGATCTGCCTGCATTGTTCTAGAATGATCCAGGCCTGACTATTTACGATTATATATAAGGAGCAGTGACTGAACGAGTTAGTTGAAGTCTGTGTATTGACTGTGTTGCTCAAGTCATATGATTGTGTGTTATGACGTTATCAATTTTGTAACCTGCTCATATATTTAAGTTTTATTAATTCGTTGGCCTTGTGATAACTTTATATTTCTGTTAATAAATATTCTTTAACCCACATAAGCCTTACAATAATACAGAAAAACTTAAGAAAACCACACTACAATATTTTGATTGTAGCTGATTAACATATGCAGCTATTGTGGAAGATTATATCAACCCCCTACTCTGGCACATCTTGTTTATAGGGTGAAATTTTAATATTTTTATTTACAAATGAATTAAGATCTTACTGATTTAATTTTACAATTGAAGCATGGAAATGCAAAAGGGTATAAGTGCCTTTGAAAATTTTTTCCAGAAATGATATGACTTATGCCGACTTGGTGAACTACATTCTGTGCTTACACCCATGCTATCTTTCAAAAGTTCAATGAACTACTTATTAACAACTAAAAATCTATTATATCCATTTCTGATAAATGGTTTTGACACATATAACAATTTGGCAAAAAAAAATTTTTATATATTTTTTTGGCACTTATACCCTTATGCATTTCCACGCTTCAATTACTTTATTAAAAAAACAATTCAATCAGTTAAATATCATTAATTAATAGATGTTTTTGGAATCTGTTATAAATGTATTTTTTATATACTTAAATCCGAGGGACGGTATAAACAAGTATTTTTTATTCCCATTAAAAAATCCTAGGGCCACCTCGGGACGCGAACCCGCGACCTTTAGTATTAGTAACTTTTTATGCTAACCACTACCTACACCATTGGTGACCCCATAAAGAGCAATATTCAGAAACTCCTCACTATTTTCTGTAATGAATTAATGCATTGCACCATCTGTTTATGAAATTTTATTTGTATAAAGTTGTTCATTAATATAATAATTTCAAGAGTATTTTTATTATGGTTTATGGAGATCAATTTCATTTTCATTTTATTGTTTTAAATAATTATAGTGTGTGGCTGTACAGGTTTTTCTAACCTCCTCTCTTTGTTTTCAATATTATATTAATCATTAAAATTATCTGACCTTTTCATTAAAACATTCTAACACTCTAACTCTGTTGGCTGTACTCCCTGTAGGACCTTGGCCCCCTGGACAATCTTCCTCCATTCGGCTCGATCCTCTGCCGCGCTCCTCCATTCCACCACTCCCATCAGTCCAAGATCTGCTTCCACATCTTCCTGCCATCGCAGCCTAGGTCTGCCTCTTTCTCTTTTACCATCTGGGTGTCCTTACATTATTTGCTTCGGGGTTCTTCCTTGACCCATCCTTTGTGTCCCAACCATCTTTTTTTATATTTTTATTTATTTTTATATATTTTTTTATTATCTTATCCTTTTTTGATTCAGGAAACCAGGTCTGGATTCTCGTAAAGGTCCCTAAGTTAATAAAATCCCCAAAACAAGACGTAAAAATAATCCTTTGAGATTTCAACGGCAAAATTGGAAAGGAGGACTTGGAAAGATGTGCAGGAAAATATAAGTACCACAATACCACAAATGATAATGGCTTTAGTATAGTGGATTAAAACATTCTCTTTGTTTAAATATTGTATCTTCCTGAGGTGGAAAAATTCTTTCATGAAAATAGACAAGTATCTTTCCCATGAGATAAAAACTGATGACGACCCTTTCATTAAGAAAACATTATTCAATGAAAAGAAACAAACACCAGGGATTCACCTTCTTCTTCACAGATCTATCGAAAGTCAACGCTGAAGTTGGATACGCAATATTATTTAAAGATGAGTGCCTTAAGTTCAACTTGCCTACAATGAAAAGTATCTTCAGAGGGGAACTGTACACTATATACCAAGCCTTATTATTAGTAGTCTTATTATTAAAAAAACATAAGACATGCCCTTCAAGCTACGAGCTCAGTAAGTTCATTAATGACCATCGCTGAAGGCATCTCGGAAAATGAAATTGCCAGGAAAATAAATGTGAGATAGATGAATTATACTTGCTTTGGTGCCCACATCTTGTGGTATGCCTGGTAATGAAGCTGCAGACAGAGCTGATAACCTAGCCAGATATTAGGCGAACAAGACCATATTAGTTAGTAGGCATGTTAATAAGTAATCATTTAAGAAATGATTAACCAGCAAATTTATCTTCCTTTTTTCCACAACTATTTATTTTCACATTACAACATTAAACGTTTCGGGGCTTTGTCCAAATTTTCAAAACCTGTACAAAAATGTATCTATGTATTTAATGATTCAATAACTGTTATAATAAAATAAATAAATTACATAAAATAATTTCTCAATTGTATGATTGATAGTCATTTAAAATTTTTCTGAAAACTGTATCACTGTCATATGCTATAATACAATGTCCTACATTTTTTATATGTAAGCTCATACTTGTCCATATCCAATTGACTAAAGACTGCTGGACTTTGTCCTCTATACATATTTTCACACCGTTAACACTAAATCCCTTGTCCCCCAGCTGATTGTGATAATTGTTTTTTCAAATTATTATTTCACTATTGTTGATTAAATTCTTTTTTTTATTTATTTAATATGACCATATAATGGCTGCCTAAGTTTTTCGTATCCGTTTTATAATTGACTGTGAATTTATTGTTTTTTGTTACATGTATAGCCTCCAGTAATTTTCTATTTTTTGCATTACGTTCTTTGTCCAATATTTTAGTTTTGTCAAAATTTTGAGCTGACACATAAAAAATGTAGAACATTGTGTACTGGGGGCTATACATATAGCAAAAAACAATAAATTCACAGTCAGTTATAAAACATATACGAAAAACTTAAGCACCAATTATATGGACATATTAAATAAAATAAAAAGAATTTAATCAACAATAGTGGAATAATAATTAGAAAAAACATAATTATCACAATCAGTTGGAGGACAAGGGATTTAGGGCTAACGGTGTGAATATATAGAGGACAAAGTCCAGCAGCCTTTAGTCAATTGGATATGGACAAGTATGAGCTGACATATAAAAAATGTAGAACATTGTATTTTAGCATTTGACGTGATATAGTTTTCGGAATTTTTTTAAAAGACCATCAATCATACGATTGAGAAATTATTTTAAGAAAGTTATATTTAATGTAATTTATTTTATTATAACAGTTATAGAATCATTAAATGTTAATAGTTAAATTTTTGTAATGTGAAAATAAATAGTTGTGGAAAAAAGGAAGATAAATTTGCTAGTTAATCATTACTTATAATATATAAAAATCTTCCTACCAAATTTAGAAGAAAATAAAAATAATCATTTAAATTGTACATAACTCAATTTAAACGATTGAATGAAATTGTAATTATCATGACCGCTAATGAACCACTTGGGTAAATGTGGAGAAAAAAAAAATTAAATTAAAGAATTTAGAGTGTGAAAAGGCTGTCAGGAAAAGACTGGAAACCTGGAAAATATGGAATCAGAATAAAATGGTGGAAAACCTGAAGAATTATCATGAAGAAAGAAGGTCCACTCATAAAATCTTGAGGAACATAAGAAGAAAATTCCTTAACAATCAAATCTCAGAAATGGAAGAGAGTTTTAAGAAGAATGAAACAAGAATTTTTTATCGGGCTTTCAAGAATAAAATCAAAGGATATTCTCTACCGGAATTGGTGCTTCAGAAAGAAGATGGAAATTTGGCTCTTAATAATGAGGAAAAATGTGAAATTTTGGTGAGATATTTTGAAAAATTGTGAAGAACCGAGTGAGTAACTAAAAATAAGAGAAAACACTCCACAAAGTACCGAGTCAGATCCTCCGGATGATGAGGAGTGATTAATTCACTTAAAAACAATAAGGCCTCGGGTTGAGGACGGAGTTCTGGCTGAGATGTGGAAGTTAACTAGTGAAGAATTCAGGCAGAAAGTAGTGGAAATGTTTATAGATGTTTGGGAGTAAGGGGAAATTCAGAAGGAATGGAAATCTGCCTTCATTCATCCTTTATATAAAAAAGGTTCTAAAACGGATGTTAATAATTACAGGGGAATTTATCTGTTATCGGTCACTTATAAAATTTTCTCAAAATTGTTGTTGAATAGATTGGAACCACAAATAGATCATAAAATTGGGGAATATCAGGGGGGTTTTAGAAAGGGAAGATCCTTTCAAGAACAAATTTCAAGTCTAAAATTACTCATGAAATATTATATTTCAAGAAGAAAAAGTCTGTTTATTTCCTTTGCGGATTTTAAGAAAGCGTAAGACTCGGTTGATAGGGGAACTTTGCTGAAAATTCTAAGGGAATACGGAGTGGATCAGAAAACAATTAATTTAATTAAATCAACTTTAAGAGAAATTTAGGGGTTTAATTAGTAAACCTTTTCAGATAAAAACTGGTCTCAGGCAAGGAGACGGTCTGTCTCCCATACTTTTTAACATAGTTTTGGATAAAGTAATGAGTGAATTTTGGAAGAAAAATAGTTCAGAAGCTCGTGTGGGGACCAAACACATGCATATTAAAGTGAGGTGCTCAACTTTTGCTGATGATTTAGCATTATTGGCTGAGTCTGAGGAAGAGTCCATTGAATAGATAAATTGCCTGAAGGAAATTGCTGAGAAAACCGGATTACAAATATCTTTTGAGAAAACAGAGTTAATGACCACGGAGATAGGATACCAGAAAAAATCAGTCAAAACCAAATATAGGAAGATTTCGGTTGTTAGGAAATTCTAGTATTTGGGTAAGGTGTTGTGCTGCAATGGATTGGAAAAGGAGAGTTTCAATGGGAAAATTAAAAAATTCGAGGATTTTTGCTTTCAAGTGGGAAAAATTTACAATAAGAAAAATCTTTCGATAAAGGCAAAATTAAGGCATTATAATACTGTAGTAAAACCTGTCATTCTTTATGGAGTAGAAACGGCTTGTTTTCCCAGTTTAGATAAGTTAAAAAAAATAGAGAGGAAAATTTTGAGGAATATTTATGGACCAAAGAAAACATCAGAAGGAGGTCTAATGAGGAAATTGACAGGCAAATTAATGATTTCGAAACTGATATGAGAATTAGGAGGTTGAGGTTCTTTGAGCACATGGAGAGAATGAGTGAAAAAAGATTATGTAAAAAAAATTTCAGTAAAATTTTAAAGTACAAAAATTTGGGGGGCATCCTAGGCAAATTAAAGAAGAACTGGAAACTTTGGGGATATCAAAAGAACTTTGTCATGACAGGGATCTTTTCAAGAAAGTAATTAACAATGAAGTCAGATTAAAGAAGAGGTTGAAGGGTATTGGGTGGTCAAAGGAGAGAAGAGAGGAGCAGTCGAGAATGATGAAGCTGCGCTGGGAAGTGAGAAGGAGGAAGAAGGAAGATTCTTCAGTGATATCGCGTGGTCCTCAAAGTGGCCGTTTCGTGTAAAAAAAAAAAAAAAAAAAAAAAAATTAAAAACTAAAATAAGTATCAGTTCTCACAGTTCCAGGGTATTTTATCTAAAGATCATATTAAACAAATATTATTTAATCATCAGAGTTTCAGCATTGGTACACTAAGATTATTATTTAATTCACATAAATTAAATTACAGGAAAACTTATATATGATAATATATTTATATACAATGCACCTTGTCAATAATTTAACATCAATAATATATTGAAGATATAACTTAAAGCATAATGACAGATTATGTTGCCATTGTGTCCATTGGTGGCATTGGATTAGATTATTTTGGATATTTAAAACATATTTTGAGTATAGTGGCAAGAAAATTACATGCTTTAATAATTTATTTTTAATCAATATAAAGTCCACACTGCTCAAACTACAGTTATTCGATCAATTGTTAGAAAGTAAATTGAATATATTGGTATGCCCTCTTTCCTTTGCAATATCTTTTAGAGTTTTCTTATCTCCATCTATTACTTTGACATCTGCATCTTTTTCTATAAGTTTTTTTGTAGCATCTAAATGTCCAAAGTACACTGCTTCGTAAAGTGGAGTAACATTCTTATTATTCTTAGAATTTACATTAATGCCTCTATCTACTAAGACGTCAATCACCTTGGCCTGTCCAGCTTTAGCAGCAGCATGCAGTGCAGTGGATCCATTCTTGTCAACAGCATTGATATCAGCCTTTCGATCGAGAAGTGCTGTAACAGCTACCACTTGCCCATTCTGAGCTGCTCTATGGAGGGCAGTTTCAGATTCATCATTTCTCACATCGACATCAACACCTTCATCTAATAAGAGTTTAATTATTGCTGTATCACCATGATTAGCTGCTAAGTGAAGAACACTGTTTCCTTCATATGCCTTAACCTTGGCATTAGCTCCCTTTTCAAGGAGAGTTTTGACAGTGGCGTACTGTCCCTTTGAAGCAGCCAGAGAAAGGGGAGTATCCCCATCTTTTGTTTTAACATTTACATTGATTCCTTTGTCGATGAGAAACTTGACAATATCCAAATGTCCATACTTAGCAGCTCCATGTAATGGAGTCCAATTAATGTGATCAGCAACATTGACTCTTGCCCCATTGTTTATGAGGGCTTTTATTATTTCTAAAAATCCTCCATCTGAAGCTTCGTCAATAGGAGTTTCTCCATCATTATTTTCAACATTAACATTGGCTCCACTTTTAATTAGAAGATTAACAATTGCTAAATGGCCATTGTTTGCTGCCGCATGCAGAGGGGTCCAACCAGATTCATCTTTAGAATGAATATTGGCTCCTCTCTCTATAAGAGCTTTGACCGCAGCGTACCGTCCATCACGTGAAGCCATATCCAGTGGTGTTTTTCCATCATCTTTCTTAGAATCGATGATCTAAGAATTCTGATCTAAGGATTCCTCTGTCTATCAAAAGATTTATGATTGCTACTTGGCCGTTTCTAGCTGCACTATGTAATGGTGTCCAACCAGTGACATCTTTGGCATGTATATCTGCACCTCGGTCAAGAAGAGCTTTTACTATAGGGAACTGTCCACCATCAGCTGCTTCATCAAGTGGTGTTTCACCATTATCATTCTGTACATTGACATTGGCTCCTCTATCTAACAAGCTGAGGACTACTGGTAAATGGCCCTTGTATGCGGATGTATGTAGAGCTGTCCAGCCTTCATTCATCTTTGCATTAATATCCGCCCCTCTATCCAGCAGCGCCCTAACTATTTCATCTTTTCCATGATTAGCTGCTTCATATAAAGGAGTTTTCTTATCATTGTTTTTCGCATTTACATAGGCTCCTTTGTCCAATAAGAAATTGAGAATCTTAAGCTTTCCGTTATAAGCTGCTGTGTGTAATGGTGTGTATCCTTCATTAGTTGTGGCATTGATGTCAGCTCCTTTGTCAATCAAAACGTTGGCTGCACTTACTGCATCTGTCACAGCGGCTTCAAACAAGGCAGTTTTGCCATCTGAACTCTTTATGTTCACATAGCTTCCCTTTTGTAAAAGAGCTCTAATGACAGTGGCATGGTTGCCAAAAGCCGCTGCATGTAATGCAGTGAATCCTCGATTATTCTTTGCATCTATGTCTGCTCCTTTTTCAATAAGGAACTGGACTACACTTAATCTTCCTGCTCTTGCAGCCTCACACAGTGGGGCATCACTATCTTGATCCTTGATATTTATGTCTACTCCATGATCCAGCAAAAGTTTAACAATGTCCTTGTAACCTTTCCATGCAGCTACATGAATCTCTGTCCAACCATCACTTGTGAAGACGTTCAGTTCTGCTCCTTTGTCTATAAACAGTTTTGCTGCTGCAAGCTTCCCGGCCCAAACAGCCTCATGAAGCGGTGTTTTTTTATCCTTGTTTCTTACATTTATGTCATCTACTTTGTTCAACAAGGGTGTTATGACTGTTATTTTTCCATCGAAAGCGGCCAGATGTAAAGGAGTCCAGCCATCGTTGTCTTTTACTGTAACATTGGCTTCTCTGTTAACTAGTAAGCTCACTACTAAATCATTTCCACTTAACACTCCTAAATGTAGAGGTGTTTGATTTGTTGCAGACCTTTCATTTATTTCCATACCTCTATCTAGCAAATAAGTGATTACGTCCATATGGCCATACCTCGATGCGGCATGTAATAAAGTCCAGTCCTGATTATTTTTTACATTAATATCAGCACCTCTTTCTAACAAAAGGTCTACAATATCTTTCTTTCCATAGCGGGCAGCCAGGAATAATGGTGTTTCATCATTGGAATCCTTGGCATCTATGGTTACTTCATTATCTAGTAGTAAATTGACGATGGGAGCAAAACCCTTCTGAGCTGCTGCATGAAGTGCAGTACGCATTTGTTTGTTGACAGCATTAGCATTGGCTCCCTTTTCTATAAGCAATTTTACTAGTGGACCATGACCATTAATAACAGCTAAATACAGAGCTGTTTCATATTCTCCTCCTTCCAGGTTAATGTTGACACCTTTGTTAAGAAGTTGCAGGACAGCCTTGACGTTGCCATTTGTTGCAGCTGAATGGAGAGCTGTTAGACCATCCTTGTTTCTGGCATTAACATCTGCACCCCTTTCTAGAAGCAGTTCCAAAGCACTGTTTTGGTCCTTCTTCGCGGATTCGTGTAGGGGAGTATTGATATCAATATCCTTTACATTTAGGTACAATGGTGTGTAATCATAGACATCCTTTACATTTACATCTATACCTCTGTCTAGTAGAAGGTCTACCAAATGGGCATTCCCTCCACTGGCAGCGGCATGTAGAATTGTTCTCTCATCTTTCCCGGTGATTTCGATGGAGGCTTTTTTGTCAAGAAGAAGCTTGAAAATCTTTTCGTTTCCATTCGAGGCAGCAATAAACAAGGGTGTGCTTCCATTACTGTCTTTCAAATTGACATTAGCTCCTCGCTTGAGAAGAATATTGACTGTATCGCTTTGATTGAGCCCTACTGCTAGATGCATTGGGGTAGAACCATAGTTATTTGGCAAATTAAAATCGGCTCCTTCTCTTAGAAGCAGATCTATCATTTGCTGGTCTCCAGTTAGCACAGCTGCATGCAAAGCCGTATTTCCAGCATCATCTTTGGCATTGATAAAGTATTTTTCAACCAAGAGCAACCTGGTAAGCATAATATTTCCAGACTGAGCTGCTCGAACTAAAAATGTTTGGTTAGCTTCTTCCTTATAAGTAGCATTCACATCAGTACCAAGATTATATATAATTTGTGGAATTTGATTGTCATTTACAGACCCTTCTGTACCCAGACCCGAATCTAAAATTATTTTCAACAGCTTTTCTTTTAATGGCCCATAATAACTATTAGCCCCTCTACTCAAAAGGGTTCTAACAATCTCTGACATTTGAAGTAAGTCTTTTTGGTTCATTGGAGAATTCTTCTGGCTCTTTTCTACATCGCATAAAACTGATGACCAAGAAAGGATTGTTAAAGGATCGTTGAATTCAACAGGTATTTTTACATTATTTTGAGATAGGTAATCAATAATACCAGTAATAGTAGCTTGCTCTGCAATGTTTAAAGGAGTCAAACCATGTTTGTTCTTTTTCTCTATTATAGAACCCAATTCGACAAGCAGTTTTACAATATCAACGTTTCCATTCAACACAGCAGCATGTAGTGCTACATCACCAGAATGTGTTTCATAATAAAGTCCTGCTCCTTTTTCAGTTAATTTTTTTACTGTTTCTAGATTATTATTTTCTACTCCCTTAAACAGGGGTGTAGTTCCATTAGCGTCAATAGTGTTTACTGGTGTACCGGCATCTAGGATAGCTTCTATAGCTTTAGTGGAATTAGTTTCAGCTGCAAAATGAAGAAGTGTTTCGTTTCCAGCATTTGTCAAGTGAATCAATATTGAGTTTCTATTGATTTTTCCTACATGTCTGCTACCAAGAAGAGATCTCACAGCATCCCAGTGTTTATTATTCCATGCTAACTCCAAAGCTTTATTCATATTATAGTCATCATCATAGGCCAGTATCCATTGAATAACTCCAGTATTACCTTTTTCAGAAGCCGAAAGTAAAACAGCATTTTTATCCAGCATTTGAAGTATTTCATTGATGAAAGTATCTGGTATTGTGGAGAGTTGTTTGTTGTTTGCTATTGAATCAACCATATTGTACATTTCCCCTTCTGGGATGTGTAATATTGACTTCAACCAGTTACTTATGATCTGCTTTTCATTATGTAGCTTTTTCTTTACTGCAAGTTCCAAAAGAAGGTTGGAAAATATTGGATCATTGGAACTGAGTGAGTAAAGAATTTGCAGGAAAGTATATTCGTCCTCGCTAATGTTGGATAGGATTTCTCCTGGTCTTGCTTTGGAATGCTGCAGGATTGTGGAGGTTGCAGCTTGGATTTTCTTTCCAATAAAACAGTTGAGGCTCGCGGAAAACTGGTCATGTGACACGTATCCCTCCAGTAGGTGATCACCTTCAACTGTTGGAACAGATATCCCAGAGAGTAGCTGAAAAAAAAAAAATATTATTATCTTCAGTTAAACAAGTTAAACAAACAGTAAAAATTGATTACTTAATGAATCATAAGGTTCACTGTTTCAGATAAATTTAAAATACATGTGTCATTTTTCGTGAAAGGACCGAATGCTGTCCCATACTAGTTTTTTTTTTTTACTTATTCTGTCGACTAAAAAAGTTGTAACTACTTATATAAATTAACATTTCAATTTGAGAACTCGAAATGCCCTTTCCTCGCCAAGCAAAAATTCGAATTTCCTAACTTTAAACTTTCTATGAACCCAACAATCAGATGCTTTTTCATAGCGTGGAAATGTACATTTCATTACTTAATGAAACATAAGCTTCACTGTTTCAGATAAATTTAAAATACATGTGTCATTTTTCGTGAAAGGACCGAATGCTGTCCCATACCAGTTCGGCACATTAAACATTTTTTTTTACTTATTCTGTCGACTAAAAAAGTTGTAACTACTTATATAAATTAACATTTCAATTTGAGAACTCGAAATGCCCTTTCCTCGCCAAGCAAAAATTCGAATTTCCTAACTTTAAACTTTCTATGAACCCAACAATCAGACGCTTTTTCATAGCGTGGTGCTGTTCATGACACCTAAACCAAGTGTTGATTGGATCGAGTTGGGCGTAATCGAATATTTTTTTTTTTAATAACTGCTAATAAGGTATTTTTTTATTCATCCTCATTAACATTATAAACTAAGGATGATCAATTGTCCTTTATCCGATATTCTGCATATTATTTGTTCTTTAACTTACTTCCTTACATTTAGGAAAGTCATATTCTATCTTTCAAATTACTAAATATTTTTCGACAAAGCAACTCGGAAGTGATTAAAATAATTTATTTACGTGCGAATAAGCATTTTAAAGAAACATGTATCCAAAAAAAGAAAACATATTATGAAAATATTTATGAAAATTTTAAATCAATAAAGGATGCGCAACACTTTTGGTCATTAGTTAAAACGATATGCCAAGTTAACATGACAGTTAGCAAAGATATTTCTACCTACCATTTACTAGAATATTTTAAAATTACATTAAACTCAGATGTTAATTCAATTAGTTATGCAATGCCAATGAACATAATTCGTGAAATGGAGCAACCATTTGAGCTTGGTGAATTAATAGAGGTACTAAAAGAAGCTAAAGCTAACAAGGCGCCCGGCATTGACAGGATACCCAACAAATTTTACAAACATGCTCCTGAAAACTTCTTAAAATATCTCCTGAAATTTTATAATAGAATTCTGAACGAAGAAAGAGTACCCGAGAGCTTTACTAGGACAATCATATTCCCCCTTCACAAGAAAGGAGACCCGACCGTTGTAGAAAACTATAGAGGAATCTCATTTATTGACTGCGTTGCCAAAAATTTTTCAGGGATGCTTCTCAAAAGGTTAGAAAATTTTGTTACTAAAAACGATTTATTACCTGAAGCTCAGGCGGGTTTTAGAAAAGGTTACTCGACTACCAATAATATTCTGAATTTATATAATATTGTTAAACTCATAATGTGATCATAGACCGTTTATTTCTAAATATCATAAAATAAACACCTCACGACGGTCTCAAATATTCAATATATTTTTAATGTAACAGGAGCTTTCGGTGCTCATAGCACCATATTCATCTGTATAAAATCAATTAACAATACATTAGTACATATATTATTATTTTATCTAAAATTTAAAATATGTCTTGCATATGCCCAATCTCTTACCCTTTTTTCTCGTTCCCTTAAGGGAGAGTCTTTGTATAACTGTGTGTTACATCAGTTGTGTCATCATCGGTTTAAATACCTAAAGTAGGAATATGTATATGATGTTAATAATGCCCAATGATATTAATAATAGATATATAAATGTCTAAAATAGGTTTTTTATATATAATTTACCTACTCGTCGTGGGGAGAGACATGCACTCGGCATAGCTGCCACTTGTGCTCTACCCTATTTCCGACGAACAAGGCGCCCCCTAGGTCCGGAATTAGAAACTTATATAGATAAGAGCTAGTATATGTTAAAATTTTTTAATTTTATCCAGAATGTGTGAATAATGTAAAGGGATGTGCGCAGCTTCTTGTTTTTCATTCATAAGCTTATTTTGATTCGCCGCGATATATATGGATTCGAGTATTTTTCGCTTAGCCCACGAATCTGATTTATGGAGAATTTTGACATTGCCAAAATCTATTTCATGTTGTAATGTGTTTGCATGATTAGACAGTGCCGTTTTCGTTTTAGAATTAGGTTTTAAGTTACTCTTGTGATTATATATTCTGGTTTTTATATCTGTAGATGTGAGACCAACATATGATTTATCACAATTTTTACATGGTATATTATATATTACATTTCTATTGTTTTCTAAAGGTGTTTGGTCTTTTATTTTTGTTATTATATTACGTATCGGGTGTCCTGGTTTGAGAGCAAAATTATATTCTTCAACATCAAATTTATGAAATGTATTTATAATATTATAGGTTAAACTATTTATATATTTGAGGGGTTTATATGGGCGGTTAGTTTTTGTAGTTGATGTTTCGGTAGAAGGTACGCGGACTGGTTCTGCTTTATCAACTATTGTTATCGTTTCGTTTTTACTAAAATATTGTTTTATATTGGTTTGGGTAGGAGGGCGAAAAGATACTGCAATATTATTTTCAGAATTTTGTATCGTGTGATTTGGTATAGAATTTTCATTTGGTGTTTTGGAAATGTTGTTTCTATTTGGATTTTGGTGTTTTTTTAAACCTGTATACCACAATTTAGAAATTAAACTATTGGGATAGAAACTGTTTTTTAATATGCTAAAAATTTTTTGTTTACATTCGTTCAAAAATATATCGTCCGTGATTTTTATAGCTTTATGTATAAGATTCGCTCCAACATTCATAATTTGGGATCTTGGGTGGTTGGAGTAAAAGTTGAGCACATAGTCTGCTGTTGTATCCTTCTTATACCATTTAGTGTACAGTTTTTTGTTTCTACGGACAATAGTGACATCCAAATAATTAATGCAATTATTGCTTTCTTTTTCGCAGGTGAATTTTATTTTTGGGTGAATGGAATTTAACTTTTCAAAAAAGATTTTATGTTCATCAGTTTTAAGTATAACAATTAAATCATCTATATATTTCTTTATTAATAGGGGTTTTATATCTGATTGTTCTAGTGTTTCCTTAATTATGTAGTTTAGGACAATTCCCGATAAATTGACTGATAAACACCCTCCCATTGGTAGCCCGAAGATTTGTTTATATAATTTATTTTGAAATGTAAAATATCCAAATTCTGTGCATAATTTAATCCCTTCAAGGTACATGGTCTTGCTTTTAATTTGGGTGAAAGGCTCGATTTTGTCCCAATTCTCAGAAATCAGAAATTTGAATATTTGAATATTTGAGACCGTTGTGAGGTGTTTATGATATTGTTAAACTTAAACTTAGTAAGAAAAGAGGGAAAATATACTAATTTTTTGTGGATCTGAAATCGGCCTTCGACTCACCAAACCGCCAGGCCCTTATATATAAGTTAAGTAATATTGGAATCTCTTCTAAAATTATAAGAATCATCGAGAATCTACATACTAACACCATGTCAGCAGTCTGGGTGAATAATAAATTATCAGAATTTTTTAAGTTAACAATGGAGTCAGACAAGGAGATGTGCTAACTGCCTTACTTTTTGTTCTATATATATTAGATTTACCAGAATACATTGGAGGTGGGGTTGAAATAGACGATATTACAGTATGTAGGGAGTTTACTGTTTGCTGATGATCTGGTACTTCTTAGTGAGAGTAGGTCCGGCTTGCAGGGAATGATGGATAGACTAGCTGAGTACTGTGCAACTTGGAATTTGAGTGTTAACCTAAAAAAATCAAAAGTGATGGTATTTCGGAATGGTGGGCAAGTATCACGAAACGATCAGTGGATATATAATGGTAATATAATTTTTGGGGCCGGGATAGCCGAGCGTGTAGGAGCGCGACCCGTTGTTACACGCTCGAGCCGAACGGCGGCGGTTCGAATCCGCCCTGGGAGGGATAACTTTTATTTCGTGGAGGCCCCACGGAATAAATCTCAACCCTCCCACCATGGTTAGAATAGGTTTGGTTACACCTGTAGAGTAACCCCCCGTATGCCACACATGGCCAGGTAGGGGTACCGAACAAAAAAAAAAAAAAAAGGATATATAATGGTGAAATGATAGAAATTGTGAATGTTTACAAATATTTAGGAATTAATATAACAACCAACATGACATTTCGTAAACACTTGGACAAAAAATATTCCACTACGATGCAAGGGATACATGCTACATTGCGTAATTTTCTATTAAAAAAAGAGGTTCCTATTTCAGCAAAAATGAAAATTTTCGAAACAATAACAAGAACGATCCTTTGCTATGGCGCTCAGGTCTGGGGTGGTAAGGCTTAAGACCAAGTTGAGAAAGTCGAAAGAAGTTTCCTTAAGCGAATCTTTAATCCCCCAAGAAGTACACCAAATTTATGCACTCTATTTGGAAACATGCAGACCCCCGTTACATATTTGTACTTTAAAGATACACCTAACATATATTTTGAGAGTATTGAATTCTCCTGACCACAGATTAACCAAACAGCTCACTTACAAAATTAGGTTTAAAAAATAGGATTTTACACGGATTTGGAAAAGATATGTCGCGAAGTGGATGTAAAACCCGAAGATTTGTTCGTGACTCCTCCAGAAAAAGTGAGGACTGTGAATGGGGAGATAATTGAAACTCTGATGTGCAAAGAGTGACAAAAATGTTTAGATAAACTATCTAAAGCACAGTATCACTCAACCTACAAGAGACTAAAATTCAAATGCAAAGATCTCTCATATATAAGCGACCAAAGCAGTCTTAAGATGATTAGTAACACAATGAGAGCCAGGACAGAAACTCTGAATCTCAACCGGAAACCTTGGACCTACGACGAAAGCGCCCTTTGCTCCCTCTGCAACCTGAAAGAACCTGAGAGTGTTATACATTTCATTGGTATCTGTCCCATCCTGACCGAGATAAGAATCAAGATATTCAACAAAAGCAAGATCCCTGAAGAAGAAGTCATAGAATACCTAAATGGAAAAAACTATAATGTCCTACATAAATTTATAACTCAAGCATTATTTAAATATGATTATGCAGAATAATTCCTTTTCTTTTTTTCCATTTTTTTCACTTTATATTTTCTATTATAATCATGTATGTCACTCGACTGACGGATAGTATATATCCTAGTCTATGTAAATTTATTGTGAATAATATTGGTATTTATATGTATTTGAAATTAATAAATTCACTTTACTACTACAACTACTACATTCCATCTTTAAATGACGAAAAATTTTCCAAAGGGAGGGGCTGCAGCCCCCACAGCCCCCCCCCCCTGGATCCGCCAATGGGTATTGTACGGGTAGAAAAACTAGTTCTAGTTCTTGGGAGCCAAACAGGGAATTGGAACTCACAGTTATTCAAAGTTCTGACTTCAAAGAAACTACAGCCTCTATTCAAATTTTATTCAGATTTACAATTACCAAAAAACCAACTACCGTTTTTAACACATTAATTATTCTATGAAGTTAAATATCTAGGAAAAACGATAATCTGGTTTCTCAGAATGTGAAGAATTAGATAAAATTCCTTTATTTTTGGAAGTAATAGGAAGTGCAATCAAGAGATTTCAATCTTAGTGTAAAAACAAAAATATGGGAATACTGATTAAAAAAACAACAACGAAGAAACGAAAGATAATATTCGCACGATAAACCGTGTTGCTTTTTTCATCCTGTTACAGGGTGTTGTATTTATAGCCTATCGGTTGAACCAGTTCTAGCAGAGCAAAAGAGCTTCGGCACATTATGACGGGAAAAAAAATATCTAGGCTTGTTCCAACAAGCAGTTTAGAACGGTTTTTTACATACTCACAACTGTTTACACATCCCACAGTAAATATAAATATAGTGCGTATGCAAAAGCAGTTCTGAACTGCTTGTTCGGACAAAATTTTGTTTCTTATAATGATGCTGCAACCATTGAAAAAGAATATGCAGAAGATTCATTGATACTAAGCAAGGGTATAATGTTATATTAAGTAATGAATTATCAGAATATAACTTAATCTTGTACGATTGACTAATCGGCTGATGAATAAGAATTTTATTATAAATCACAGCTCCTTATGTCCTGGCATTTATTCTTACTCAGATTTAACACGAAATTTGGGGGAGGGAGTCATGACCCCTTGTCTCATAATTACGTGGCTGACAGCACCGTTTTTTAATGATATTAATAATAATAATAATAATAAAAAGTTTTTTTGACAAATTATACAAAGTATATATAGATACAATAAACAATTAAGGCATGAGAACCGTCTGCCGGAGTTTAGTTAATAAAAGAATGATAATTTTGAAACAACAAACAATAAAACTAAACCTAATTTGAGTAATTAAAAGAAATATATAAGTATTCAGAATAAAATTCATCTAAATTACATTTGTACTATTAATAAATAGGGAATTAAATAAAAATTAAAATTAAATTAAGCTTCTAGCTGAACACATAACTGAAAAGTTTTCTATAATTCCAAGCAGTTTTTGAGTACGAAATTAGAAGAGACCAATTTTGACCATTAGTTATTTTATCAAGTTATTCAATTATGAATTCAAATGATAAAACTCTTTCTCCAAAAACTGCAAGGCGATAGTATTGGCACACAGCTAGAAAATGATAAATGTCCTCTTTAACTTTATAATTACATAGGGTGCACTCATCCTGAGTACTGGGTGCTGAGCTATTAAATGGCTTAAAATTTAATAATTCACCCCTTAGTTTAAATATTAGACGAATATCACTGAGGACGATATGGGCTTTTGCTCCAGCAGTCATGTCTGCAGGTTTGACATTGAAGTCTAATACTTAATAGATATTATAACTGTGAGACGCTTCAGTTCTTTCTATCAACTCATGTTTAAAACCAAGCCTCAAGGCCTCTACTGTTCTTTCAAATTTAGAAAAAAGCCACTCTCTCTCATCCTCAACAAAACTAATGGATACCAGTTTTCTCACACAAAACCCTCCAATTATGAGTCCAGAAAACAATTTTTTTTTTTTATAACTTCTTCAGTAAGTAATCGAAGGAACTTAGATAAATCCGTACTTGAAATCTTGCATAAGTATCTACTTTGAAGGACAAAGTCTAATACTTTATAAATATTATAACGGTGAGACGCTTCAGTTCTTTCTATCAACTCATGTTTAAAACCCAGCCACAAGGCCTCTATTGTTCTTTTAAATTTAGAAAAAAACCACTCTCTCTCATCCTCAACAAAACTAATAGATACCAGTTTTCTCACACAAAACACTCCAATTATGAGTCCAGAAAACATTTTTTTTTTTCTATAACTTCTTCGGTAACTAATCGAGGGAACTTAGATAAATCCATACTTGAAATCTTGCATAAGTATCTACTTTGAAGGACAAAGTCTAATACTTTATAAATATTATAACGGTGAGACGCTTCAGTTCTTTCTATCAACTCATGTTTAAAACCCAGCCTCAAGGCCTCTATTGTTCTTTCAAATTTAGAAAAAAGCCACTCTCTCTCATCCTCAACAAAACTAATAGATACCAGTTTTCTCACACAAAACCCTCCAATTATTAGTCCAGAAAACATTTTTTTTTTTTTTTTATTACTTCTTCGGTAACTTATCGAGGGAACTTAGATAAATCCATACTTAAAATCTTGCATAATTATCTACTTTGAAGGACAAAGTCTAATACTTTATAAATATTATAACGGTGAGACGCTTCAGTTCTTTCTATCAACTCATGTTTAAAACCCAGCCACAAGGCCTCTATTGTTCTTTTAAATTTAGAAAAAAACCACTCTCTCTCATCCTCAACAAAACTAATAGATACCAGTTTTCTCACACAAAACCCTCCAATTATGAGTCCAGAAACATTTTTTTTTTTTCTATAACTTCTTCGATAACTAATCGAGGGAACTTAGATAAATCCATACTTGAAATCTTGCATAAGTATCTACTTTGAAGGACAAAGTCTAATACTTTATAAATATTATAACGGTGAGACGCTTCAGTTCTTTCTATCAACTCATGTTTAAAACCCAGCCACAAGGCCTCTATTGTTCTTTTAAATTTAGAAAAAAACCACTCTCTCTCATCCTCAACAAAACTAATAGATATCAGTTTTCTCACACAAAACCCTCCAATTATAAGTCCAGAAAACATTTTTTTTTTTTCTATAACTTCTTCGGTAACTAATCGAGGGAACTTAGATAAATCCATACTTGAAATCTTGCATAATTATCTACTTTGAAGGACAAAGTCTAATACTTTATAAATATTATAACGGTGAGACGCTTCAGTTCTTTCTATCAACTCATGTTTAAAACCCAGCCTCAAGGCCTCTATTGTTCTTTCAAATTTAGAAAAAAACCACTCTCTCTCATCCTCAACAAAACTAATAGATACCAGTTTTCTCACACAAAACCCTCCAATTATTAGTCCAGAAAACATTTTTTTTTTTTTTTATTACTTCTTCGGTAACTTATCGAGGGAACTTAGATAAATCCATACTTAAAATCTTGCATAATTATCTACTTTGAAGGACAAAGTCTAATACTTTATAAATATTATAACGGTGAGACGCTTCAGTTCTTTCTATCAACTCATGTTTAAAACCCAGCCACAAGGCCTCTATTGTTCTTTTAAATTTAGAAAAAAACCACTCTCTCTCATCCTCAACAAAACTAATAGATATCAGTTTTCTCACACAAAACCCTCCAATTATAAGTCCAGAAAACATTTTTTTTTTTTCTATAACTTCTTCGGTAACTAATCGAGGGAACTTAGATAAATCCATACTTGAAATCTTGCATAATTATCTACTTTGAAGGACAAAGTCTAATACTTTATAAATATTATAACGGTGAGACGCTTCAGTTCTTTCTATCAACTCATGTTTAAAACCCAGCCTCAAGGCCTCTATTGTTCTTTCAAATTTAGAAAAAAGCCACTCTCTCTCATCCTCAACAAAACTAATAGATACCAGTTTTCTCACACAAAACCCTCCAATTATTAGTCCAGAAAACATTTTTTTTTTTTTTATTACTTCTTCGGTAACTTATCGAGGGAACTTAGATAAATCCATACTTAAAATCTTGCATAATTATCTACTTTGAAGGACAAAGTCTAATACTTTATAAATATTATAACGGTGAGACGCTTCAGTTCTTTCTATCAACTCATGTATAAAACCCAGCCTCAAGGCCTCTATTGTTCTTTCAAATTTAGAAAAAAGCCACTCTCTCTCATCCTCAACAAAACTTATAGATATCAGTTTTCTCACACAAAACCCTCCAATTATAAGTCCAGAAAACATTTTTTTTTTTTCTATAACTTCTTCGGTAACTAATCGAGGGAACTTAGATAAATCCATACTTGAAATCTTGCATAGGTATCTACTTTGAAGGACAAAGTCTAATACTTTATAAATATTATAACGGTTCTTTCTATCAACACATGTTTAAAACCCAGCCTCGAGGCCTTTATTGTTCTTTCAAATTTAGAAAAAAGCCACTCTCTCTCATCCTCAACAAAACTTATAGATATCAGTTTTCTCACACAAAACCCTCCAATTATAAGTCCAGAAAACTTTTTTTTTTTTTTCTATAACTTCTTCGGTAACTAATCGAGGGAACTTAGATAAATCCATACTTGAAATCTTGCATAATTATCTACTTTGAAGGACAAAGTCTAATACTTTATAAATATTATAACGGTGAGACGCTTCAGTTCTTTCTATCAACTCATGTTTAAAACCCAGCCTCAAGGCCTCTATTGTTCTTTCAAATTTAGAAAAAAGCCACTCTCTCTCATCCTCAACAAAACTAATAGATACCAGTTTTCTCACACAAAACCCTCCAATTATTAGTCCAGAAAACATTTTTTTTTTTTTTATTACTTCTTCGGTAACTTATCGAGGGAACTTAGATAAATCCATACTTAAAATCTTGCATAATTATCTACTTTGAAGGACAAAGTCTAATACTTTATAAATATTATAACGGTGAGACGCTTCAGTTCTTTCTATCAACTCATGTTTAAAACCCAGCCACAAGGCCTCTATTGTTCTTTTAAATTTAGAAAAAAACCACTCTCTCTCATCCTCAACAAAACTAATAGATATCAGTTTTCTCACACAAAACCCTCCAATTATAAGTCCAGAAAACATTTTTTTTTTTTCTATAACTTCTTCGGTAACTAATCGAGGGAACTTAGATAAATCCATACTTGAAATCTTGCATAATTATCTACTTTGAAGGACAAAGTCTAATACTTTATAAATATTATAACGGTGAGACGCTTCAGTTCTTTCTATCAACTCATGTTTAAAACCCAGCCACAAGGCCTCTATTGTTCTTTTAAATTTAGAAAAAAACCACTCTCTCTCATCCTCAACAAAACTAATAGATATCAGTTTTCTCACACAAAACCCTCCAATTATAAGTCCAGAAAACATTTTTTTTTTTTCTATAACTTCTTCGGTAACTAATCGAGGGAACTTAGATAAATCCATACTTGAAATCTTGCATAATTATCTACTTTGAAGGACAAAGTCTAATACTTTATAAATATTATAACGGTGAGACGCTTCAGTTCTTTCTATCAACTCATGTTTAAAACCCAGCCTCAAGGCCTCTATTGTTCTTTCAAATTTAGAAAAAAGCCACTCTCTCTCATCCTCAACAAAACTAATAGATACCAGTTTTCTCACACAAAACCCTCCAATTATTAGTCCAGAAAACATTTTTTTTTTTTTATTACTTCTTCGGTAACTTATCGAGGGAACTTAGATAAATCCATACTTAAAATCTTGCATAATTATCTACTTTGAAGGACAAAGTCTAATACTTTATAAATATTATAACGGTGAGACGCTTCAGTTCTTTCTATCAACTCATGTATAAAACCCAGCCTCAAGGCCTCTATTGTTCTTTCAAATTTAGAAAAAAGCCACTCTCTCTCATCCTCAACAAAACTTATAGATATCAGTTTTCTCACACAAAACCCTCCAATTATAAGTCCAGAAAACATTTTTTTTTTTTCTATAACTTCTTCGGTAACTAATCGAGGGAACTTAGATAAATCCATACTTGAAATCTTGCATAGGTATCTACTTTGAAGGACAAAGTCTAATACTTTATAAATATTATAACGGTTCTTTCTATCAACACATGTTTAAAACCCAGCCTCGAGGCCTTTATTGTTCTTTCAAATTTAGAAAAAAGCCACTCTCTCTCATCCTCAACAAAACTTATAGATATCAGTTTTCTCACACAAAACCCTCCAATTATAAGTCCAGAAAACATTTTTTTTTTTTTCTATAACTTCTTCGGTAACTAATCGAGGGAACTTAGATAAATCCATACTTAAAATCTTGCATAATTATCTACTTTGAAGGACAAAGTCTAATACTTTATAAATATTATAACGGTGAGACGCTTCAGTTCTTTCTATCAACTCATGTATAAAACCCAGCCTCAAGGCCTCTATTGTTCTTTCAAATTTAGAAAAAAGCCACTCTCTCTCATCCTCAACAAAACTTATAGATATCAGTTTTCTCACACAAAACCCTCCAATTATAAGTCCAGAAAACATTTTTTTTTTTTCTATAACTTCTTCGGTAACTAATCGAGGGAACTTAGATAAATCCATACTTGAAATCTTGCATAGGTATCTACTTTGAAGGACAAAGTCTAATACTTTATAAATATTATAACGGTTCTTTCTATCAACACATGTTTAAAACCCAGCCTCGAGGCCTTTATTGTTCTTTCAAATTTAGAAAAAAGCCACTCTCTCTCATCCTCAACAAAACTTATAGATATCAGTTTTCTCACACAAAACCCTCCAATTATAAGTCCAGAAAACATTTTTTTTTTTTTCTATAACTTCTTCGGTAACTAATCGAGGGAACTTAGATAAATCCATACTTGAAATCTTGCATAATTATCTACTTTGAAGGACAAAGTCTAATACTTTATAAATATTATAACGGTGAGACGCTTCAGTTCTTTCTATCAACTCATGTTTAAAACCCAGCCACAAGGCCTCTATTGTTCTTTTAAATTTAGAAAAAAACCACTCTCTCTCATCCTCAACAAAACTAATAGATACCAGTTTTCTCACACAAAACCCTCCAATTATGAGTCCAGAAAACATTTTTTTTTTTCTATAACTTCTTCGATAACTAATCGAGGGAACTTAGATAAATCCATACTTGAAATCTTGCATAAGTATCTACTTTGAAGGACAAAGTCTAATACTTTATAAATATTATAACGGTGAGACGCTTCAGTTCTTTCTATCAACTCATGTTTAAAACCCAGCCACAAGGCCTCTATTGTTCTTTTAAATTTAGAAAAAAACCACTCTCTCTCATCCTCAACAAAACTAATAGATATCAGTTTTCTCACACAAAACCCTCCAATTATAAGTCCAGAAAACATTTTTTTTTTTTTCTATAACTTCTTCGGTAACTAATCGAGGGAACTTAGATAAATCCATACTTGAAATCTTGCATAATTATCTACTTTGAAGGACAAAGTCTAATACTTTATAAATATTATAACGGTGAGACGCTTCAGTTCTTTCTATCAACTCATGTTTAAAACCCAGCCACAAGGCCTCTATTGTTCTTTTAAATTTAGAAAAAAACCACTCTCTCTCATCCTCAACAAAACTAATAGATATCAGTTTTCTCACACAAAACCCTCCAATTATAAGTCCAGAAAACATTTTTTTTTTTTCTATAACTTCTTCGGTAACTAATCGAGGGAACTTAGATAAATCCATACTTGAAATCTTGCATAATTATCTACTTTAAAAGACAAAGTCTAATACTTTATAAATATTATAACGGTGAGACGCTTCAGTTCTTTCTATCAACTCATGTTTAAAACCCAGCCTCAAGGCCTCTATTGTTCTTTCAAATTTAGAAAAAAGCCACTCTCTCTCATCCTCAACAAAACTAATACATACCAGTTTTCTCACACAAAACCCTCCAATTATTAGTCCAGAAAACATTTTTTTTTTTTTTTTATTACTTCTTCGGTAACTTATCGAGGGAACTTAGATAAATCCATACTTAAAATCTTGCATAATTATCTACTTTGAAGGACAAAGTCTAATACTTTATAAATATTATAACTGTGAGACGCTTCAGTTCTTTCTATCAACTCATGTTTATAACCCAGCCTCAAGGCCTCTATTGTTCTTTCAAATTTAGAAAAAAGCCACTCTCTCTCATCCTCAACAAAACTAATAGATACCAGTTTTCTCACACAAAACCCTCCAATTATGAGTCCAGAAAACATTTTTTTTTTTCTATAACTTCTTCCGTAACTAATCGAGGGAACTTAGATAAATGAATACTTAAAATCTTGCATAATTATCTACTTTGAAGGACAAAGTCTAATACTTTATAAATATTATAACGGTGAGACGCTTCAGTTCTTTCTATCAACTCATGTATAAAACCCAGCCTCAAGGCCTCTATTGTTCTTTCAAATTTAGAAAAAAGCCACTCTCTCTCATCCTCAACAAAACTTATAGATATCAGTTTTCTCACACAAAACCCTCCAATTATAAGTCCAGAAAACATTTTTTTTTTTTTCTATAACTTCTTCGGTAACTAATCGAGGGAACTTAGATAAATCCATACTTGAAATCTTGCATAATTATCTACTTTGAAGGACAAAGTCTAATACTTTATAAATATTATAACGGTGAGACGCTTCAGTTCTTTCTATCAACTCATGTTTAAAACCCAGCCTCAAGGCCTCTATTGTTCTTTCAAATTTAGAAAAAAGCCACCCTCTCTCATCCTCAACAAAACTAATAGATATCAGTTTTCTCACACAAAACCCTCCAATTATAAGTCCAGAAAACATTTTTTTTTTTTCTATAACTTCTTCGGTAACTAATCGAGGGAACTTAGATAAATCCATACTTGAAATCTTGCATAGGTATCTACTTTGAAGGACAAAGTCTAATACTTTATAAATATTATAACGGTTCTTTCTATCAACACATGTTTAAAACCCAGCCTCGAGGCCTTTATTGTTCTTTCAAATTTAGAAAAAAGCCACTCTCTCTCATCCTCAACAAAACTTATAGATATCAGTTTTCTCACACAAAACCCTCCAATTATAAGTCCAGAAAACATTTTTTTTTTTTTCTATAACTTCTTCGGTAACTAATCGAGGGAACTTAGATAAATCCATACTTGAAATCTTGCATAATTATCTACTTTGAAGGACAAAGTCTAATACTTTATAAATATTATAACGGTGAGACGCTTCAGTTCTTTCTATCAACTCATGTTTAAAACCCAGCCTCAAGGCCTCTATTGTTCTTTCAAATTTAGAAAAAAGCCACTCTCTCTCATCCTCAACAAAACTAATAGATACCAGTTTTCTCACACAAAACCCTCCAATTATTAGTCCAGAAAACATTTTTTTTTTTTTTATTACTTCTTCGGTAACTTATCGAGGGAACTTAGATAAATCCATACTTAAAATCTTGCATAATTATCTACTTTGAAGGACAAAGTCTAATACTTTATAAATATTATAACGGTGAGACGCTTCAGTTCTTTCTATCAACTCATGTTTAAAACCCAGCCACAAGGCCTCTATTGTTCTTTTAAATTTAGAAAAAAACCACTCTCTCTCATCCTCAACAAAACTAATAGATATCAGTTTTCTCACACAAAACCCTCCAATTATAAGTCCAGAAAACATTTTTTTTTTTTCTATAACTTCTTCGGTAACTAATCGAGGGAACTTAGATAAATCCATACTTGAAATCTTGCATAATTATCTACTTTGAAGGACAAAATCTAATACTTTATAAATATTATAACGGTGAGACGCTTCAGTTCTTTCTATCAACTCATGTTTAAAACCCAGCCACAAGGCCTCTATTGTTCTTTTAAATTTAGAAAAAAACCACTCTCTCTCATCCTCAACAAAACTAATAGATATCAGTTTTCTCACACAAAACCCTCCAATTATAAGTCCAAAAAACATTTTTTTTTTCTATAACTTCTTCGGTAACTATTCGAGGGAACTTAGATAAATCCATACTTGAAATCTTGCATAATTATCTACTTTAAAGGACAAAGTCTAATACTTTATAAATATTATAACGGTGAGACGCTTCAGTTCTTTCTATCAACTCATGTTTAAAACCCAGCCTCAAGGCCTCTATTGTTCTTTCAAATTTAGAAAAAAGCCACTCTCTCTCATCCTCAACAAAACTAATACATACCAGTTTTCTCACACAAAACCCTCCAATTATTAGTCCAGAAAACATTTTTTTTTTTTTTTTATTACTTCTTCGGTAACATATCGAGGGAACTTAGATAAATCCATACTTAAAATCTTGCATAATTATCTACTTTGAAGGACAAAGTCTAATACTTTATAAATATTATAACTGTGAGACGCTTCAGTTCTTTCTATCAACTCATGTTTAAAACCCAGCCTCAAGGCCTCTATTGTTCTTTCAAATTTAGAAAAAAGCCACTCTCTCTCATCCTCAACAAAACTAATAGATACCAGTTTTCTTACACAAAACCCTCCAATTATGAGTCCAGAAAACATTTTTTTTTTTCTATAACTTCTTCCGTAACTAATCGAGGGAACTTAGATAAATGAATACTAAAAATCTTGCATAATTATCTACTTTGAAGGACAAAGTCTAATACTTTATAAATATTATAACGGTGGGACGCTTCAGTTCTTTCTATCAGTTCATGTTTAAAACCCAGCCACAAGGCCTCTATTGTTCTTTCAAATTTAGAAAAAAGCCACTCTCTCTCATCCTCAACAAAACTAATAGATACCAGTTTTCTCACATAAAACCTTCCAATTATGAGTCCAGAAAACATCTTTTTTTTTTTTTTTTATAATTTCTTCGGTAACTAATCGAGGGAACTTAGATAAATCCATACTTGAAATCTTGCATAGGTATCTACTTTGAAGGACAAAGTCTAATACTTTATAAATATTATAACGGTTCTTTCTATCAACACATGTTTAAAACCCAGCCTCAAGGCCTCTATTGTTCTTTCAAATTTAGAAAAAAGCCACTCTCTCTCATCCTTAACAAAACTTATAGATATCAGTTTTCTCACACAAAACCCTCCAATTATAAGTCCAGAAAACATTTTTTTTTTTTTCTATAACTTCTTCGGTAACTAATCGAGGGAACTTAGATAAATCCATACTTGAAATCTTGCATAATTATCTACTTTGAAGGACAAAGTCTAATACTTTATAAATATTATAACGGTGAGACGCTTCAGTTCTTTCTATCAACTCATGTTTAAAACCCAGCCTCAAGGCCTCTATTGTTCTTTCAAATTTAGAAAAAAGCCACTCTCTCTCATCCTCAACAAAACTAATAGATACCAGTTTTCTCACACAAAACCCTCCAATTATTAGTCCAGAAAACATTTTTTTTTTTTTTATTACTTCTTCGGTAACTTATCGAGGGAACTTAGATAAATCCATACTTAAAATCTTGCATAATTATCTACTTTGAAGGACAAAGTCTAATACTTTATAAATATTATAACGGTGAGACGCTTCAGTTCTTTCTATCAACTCATGTTTAAAACCCAGCCACAAGGCCTCTATTGTTCTTTTAAATTTAGAAAAAAACCACTCTCTCTCATCCTCAACAAAACTAATAGATATCAGTTTTCTCACACAAAACCCTCCAATTATAAGTCCAGAAAACATTTTTTTTTTTTCTATAACTTCTTCGGTAACTAATCGAGGGAACTTAGATAAATCCATACTTGAAATCTTGCATAATTATCTACTTTGAAGGACAAAGTCTAATACTTTATAAATATTATAACGGTGAGACGCTTCAGTTCTTTCTATCAACTCATGTTTAAAACCCAGCCACAAGGCCTCTATTGTTCTTTTAAATTTAGAAAAAAACCACTCTCTCTCATCCTCAACAAAACTAATAGATATCAGTTTTCTCACACAAAACCCTCCAATTATAAGTCCAGAAAACATTTTTTTTTTTTCTATAACTTCTTCGGTAACTAATCGAGGGAACTTAGATAAATCCATACTTGAAATCTTGCATAATTATCTACTTTGAAGGACAAAGTCTAATACTTTATAAATATTATAACTGTGAGACGCTTCAGTTCTTTCTATCAACTCATGTTTAAAACCCAGCCTCAAGGCCTCTATTGTTCTTTCAAATTTAGAAAAAAGCCACTCTCTCTCATCCTCAACAAAACTAATAGATACCAGTTTTCTTACACAAAACCCTCCAATTATGAGTCCAGAAAACATTTTTTTTTTTCTATAACTTCTTCCGTAACTAATCGAGGGAACTTAGATAAATGAATACTAAAAATCTTGCATAATTATCTACTTTGAAGGACAAAGTCTAATACTTTATAAATATTATAACGGTGGGACGCTTCAGTTCTTTCTATCAGTTCATGTTTAAAACCCAGCCACAAGGCCTCTATTGTTCTTTCAAATTTAGAAAAAAGCCACTCTCTCTCATCCTCAACAAAACTAATAGATACCAGTTTTCTCACATAAAACCTTCCAATTATGAGTCCAGAAAACATCTTTTTTTTTTTTTTTTATAATTTCTTCGGTAACTAATCGAGGGAACTTAGATAAATCCATACTTGAAATCTTGCATAGGTATCTACTTTGAAGGACAAAGTCTAATACTTTATAAATATTATAACGGTTCTTTCTATCAACTCATGTTTAAAACCCAGCCTCAAGGCCTCTATTGTTCTTTCAAATTTAGAAAAAAGCCACTCTCTCTCATCCTCAACAAAACTAATAGATACCAGTTTTCTCACACAAAACCCTCCAATTATTAGTCCAGAAAACATTTTTTTTTTTTTTATTACTTCTTCGGTAACTTATCGAGGGAACTTAGATAAATCCATACTTAAAATCTTGCATAATTATCTACTTTGAAGGACAAAGTCTAATACTTTATAAATATTATAACGGTGAGACGCTTCAGTTCTTTCTATCAACTCATGTTTAAAACCCAGCCACAAGGCCTCTATTGTTCTTTTAAATTTAGAAAAAAACCACTCTCTCTCATCCTCAACAAAACTAATAGATATCAGTTTTCTCACACAAAACCCTCCAATTATAAGTCCAGAAAACATTTTTTTTTTTTCTATAACTTCTTCGGTAACTAATCGAGGGAACTTAGATAAATCCATACTTGAAATCTTGCATAATTATCTACTTTGAAGGACAAAGTCTAATACTTTATAAATATTATAACGGTGAGACGCTTCAGTTCTTTCTATCAACTCATGTTTAAAACCCAGCCACAAGGCCTCTATTGTTCTTTTAAATTTAGAAAAAAACCACTCTCTCTCATCCTCAACAAAACTAATAGATATCAGTTTTCTCACACAAAACCCTCCAATTATAAGTCCAGAAAACATTTTTTTTTTTTCTATAACTTCTTCGGTAACTAATCGAGGGAACTTAGATAAATCCATACTTGAAATCTTGCATAATTATCTACTTTAAAAGACAAAGTCTAATACTTTATAAATATTATAACGGTGAGACGCTTCAGTTCTTTCTATCAACTCATGTTTAAAACCCAGCCTCAAGGCCTCTATTGTTCTTTCAAATTTAGAAAAAAGCCACTCTCTCTCATCCTCAACAAAACTAATACATACCAGTTTTCTCACACAAAACCCTCCAATTATTAGTCCAGAAAACATTTTTTTTTTTTTTTTATTACTTCTTCGGTAACTTATCGAGGGAACTTAGATAAATCCATACTTAAAATCTTGCATAATTATCTACTTTGAAGGACAAAGTCTAATACTTTATAAATATTATAACTGTGAGACGCTTCAGTTCTTTCTATCAACTCATGTTTATAACCCAGCCTCAAGGCCTCTATTGTTCTTTCAAATTTAGAAAAAAGCCACTCTCTCTCATCCTCAACAAAACTAATAGATACCAGTTTTCTCACACAAAACCCTCCAATTATGAGTCCAGAAAACATTTTTTTTTTTCTATAACTTCTTCCGTAACTAATCGAGGGAACTTAGATAAATGAATACTTAAAATCTTGCATAATTATCTACTTTGAAGGACAAAGTCTAATACTTTATAAATATTATAACGGTGAGACGCTTCAGTTCTTTCTATCAACTCATGTATAAAACCCAGCCTCAAGGCCTCTATTGTTCTTTCAAATTTAGAAAAAAGCCACTCTCTCTCATCCTCAACAAAACTTATAGATATCAGTTTTCTCACACAAAACCCTCCAATTATAAGTCCAGAAAACATTTTTTTTTTTTTCTATAACTTCTTCGGTAACTAATCGAGGGAACTTAGATAAATCCATACTTGAAATCTTGCATAATTATCTACTTTGAAGGACAAAGTCTAATACTTTATAAATATTATAACGGTGAGACGCTTCAGTTCTTTCTATCAACTCATGTTTAAAACCCAGCCTCAAGGCCTCTATTGTTCTTTCAAATTTAGAAAAAAGCCACCCTCTCTCATCCTCAACAAAACTAATAGATATCAGTTTTCTCACACAAAACCCTCCAATTATAAGTCCAGAAAACATTTTTTTTTTTTCTATAACTTCTTCGGTAACTAATCGAGGGAACTTAGATAAATCCATACTTGAAATCTTGCATAATTATCTACTTTGAAGGACAAAGTCTAATACTTTATAAATATTATAACGGTTCTTTCTATCAACACATGTTTAAAACCCAGCCTCGAGGCCTTTATTGTTCTTTCAAATTTAGAAAAAAGCCACTCTCTCTCATCCTCAACAAAACTTATAGATATCAGTTTTCTCACACAAAACCCTCCAATTATAAGTCCAGAAAACATTTTTTTTTTTTTCTATAACTTCTTCGGTAACTAATCGAGGGAACTTAGATAAATCCATACTTGAAATCTTGCATAATTATCTACTTTGAAGGACAAAGTCTAATACTTTATAAATATTATAACGGTGAGACGCTTCAGTTCTTTCTATCAACTCATGTTTAAAACCCAGCCTCAAGGCCTCTATTGTTCTTTCAAATTTAGAAAAAAGCCACTCTCTCTCATCCTCAACAAAACTAATAGATACCAGTTTTCTCACACAAAACCCTCCAATTATTAGTCCAGAAAACATTTTTTTTTTTTTTATTACTTCTTCGGTAACTTATCGAGGGAACTTAGATAAATCCATACTTAAAATCTTGCATAATTATCTACTTTGAAGGACAAAGTCTAATACTTTATAAATATTATAACGGTGAGACGCTTCAGTTCTTTCTATCAACTCATGTTTAAAACCCAGCCACAAGGCCTCTATTGTTCTTTTAAATTTAGAAAAAAACCACTCTCTCTCATCCTCAACAAAACTAATAGATATCAGTTTTCTCACACAAAACCCTCCAATTATAAGTCCAGAAAACATTTTTTTTTTTTCTATAACTTCTTCGGTAACTAATCGAGGGAACTTAGATAAATCCATACTTGAAATCTTGCATAATTATCTACTTTGAAGGACAAAGTCTAATACTTTATAAATATTATAACGGTGAGACGCTTCAGTTCTTTCTATCAACTCATGTTTAAAACCCAGCCACAAGGCCTCTATTGTTCTTTTAAATTTAGAAAAAAACCACTCTCTCTCATCCTCAACAAAACTAATAGATATCAGTTTTCTCACACAAAACCCTCCAATTATAAGTCCAAAAAACATTTTTTTTTTCTATAACTTCTTCGGTAACTATTCGAGGGAACTTAGATAAATCCATACTTGAAATCTTGCATAATTATCTACTTTAAAGGACAAAGTCTAATACTTTATAAATATTATAACGGTGAGACGCTTCAGTTCTTTCTATCAACTCATGTTTAAAACCCAGCCTCAAGGCCTCTATTGTTCTTTCAAATTTAGAAAAAAGCCACTCTCTCTCTCATCCTCAACAAAACTAATACATACCAGTTTTCTCACACAAAACCCTCCAATTATTAGTCCAGAAAACATTTTTTTTTTTTTTTTATTACTTCTTCGGTAACATATCGAGGGAACTTAGATAAATCCATACTTAAAATCTTGCATAATTATCTACTTTGAAGGACAAAGTCTAATACTTTATAAATATTATAACTGTGAGACGCTTCAGTTCTTTCTATCAACTCATGTTTAAAACCCAGCCTCAAGGCCTCTATTGTTCTTTCAAATTTAGAAAAAAGCCACTCTCTCTCATCCTCAACAAAACTAATAGATACCAGTTTTCTTACACAAAACCCTCCAATTATGAGTCCAGAAAACATTTTTTTTTTTCTATAACTTCTTCCGTAACTAATCGAGGGAACTTAGATAAATGAATACTAAAAATCTTGCATAATTATCTACTTTGAAGGACAAAGTCTAATACTTTATAAATATTATAACGGTGGGACGCTTCAGTTCTTTCTATCAGTTCATGTTTAAAACCCAGCCACAAGGCCTCTATTGTTCTTTCAAATTTAGAAAAAAGCCACTCTCTCTCATCCTCAACAAAACTAATAGATACCAGTTTTCTCACATAAAACCTTCCAATTATGAGTCCAGAAAACATCTTTTTTTTTTTTTTTTATAATTTCTTCGGTAACTAATCGAGGGAACTTAGATAAATCCATACTTGAAATCTTGCATAGGTATCTACTTTGAAGGACAAAGTCTAATACTTTATAAATATTATAACGGTTCTTTCTATCAACACATGTTTAAAACCCAGCCTCAAGGCCTCTATTGTTCTTTCAAATTTAGAAAAAAGCCACTCTCTCTCATCCTTAACAAAACTTATAGATATCAGTTTTCTCACACAAAACCCTCCAATTATAAGACCAGAAAACATTTTTTTTTTTTTCTATAACTTCTTCGGTAACTAATCGAGGGAACTTAGATAAATCCATACTTGAAATCTTGCATAATTATCTACTTTGAAGGACAAAGTCTAATACTTTATAAATATTATAACGGTGAGACGCTTCAGTTCTTTCTATCAACTCATGTTTAAAACCCAGCCTCAAGGCCTCTATTGTTCTTTCAAATTTAGAAAAAAGCCCCTCTCTCTCATCCTCAACAAAACTAATAGATACCAGTTTTCTCACACAAAACCCTCCAATTATTAGTCCAGAAAACATTTTTTTTTTTTTTTTATTACTTCTTCGGTAACTTATCGAGGGAACTTAGATAAATCCATACTTAAAATCTTGCATAATTATCTACTTTGAAGGACAAAGTCTAATACTTTATAAATATTATAACGGTGAGACGCTTCAGTTCTTTCTATCAACTCATGTTTAAAACCCAGCCACAAGGCCTCTATTGTTCTTTTAAATTTAGAAAAAAACCACTCTCTCTCATCCTCAACAAAACTAATAGATATCAGTTTTCTCACACAAAACCCTCCAATTATAAGTCCAGAAAACATTTTTTTTTTTTCTATAACTTCTTCGGTAACTAATCGAGGGAACTTAGATAAATCCATACTTGAAATCTTGCATAATTATCTACTTTGAAGGACAAAGTCTAATACTTTATAAATATTATAACAGTGAGACGCTTCAGTTCTTTCTATCAACTCATGTTTAAAACCCAGCCACAAGGCCTCTATTGTTCTTTCAAATTTAGAAAAAAGCCACTCTCTCTCATCCTCAACAAAACTAATAGATACCAGTTTTCTCACACAAAACCCTCCAATTATTAGTCCAGAAAACATTTTTTTTTTTTTTATTACTTCTTCGGTAACTTATCGAGGGAACTTAGATAAATCCATAATTAAAATCTTGCATAATTATCTACTTTGAAGGACAAAGTCTAATACTTTATAAATATTATAACGGTGAGACGCTTCAGTTCTTTCTATCAACTCATGTTTAAAACCCAGCCACAAGGCCTCTATTGTTCTTTTAAATTTAGAAAAAAACCACTCTCTCTCATCCTCAACAAAACTAATAGATACCAGTTTTCTCACACAAAACCCTCCAATTATGAGTCCAGAAAACATTTTTTTTTTTCTATAACTTCTTCGATAACTAATCGAGGGAACTTAGATAAATCCATACTTGAAATCTTGCATAAGTATCTACTTTGAAGGACAAAGTCTAATACTTTATAAATATTATAACGGTGAGACGCTTCAGTTCTTTCTATCAACTCATGTTTAAAACCCAGCCACAAGGCCTCTATTGTTCTTTTAAATTTAGAAAAAAACCACTCTCTCTCATCCTCAACAAAACTAATAGATATCAGTTTTCTCACACAAAACCCTCCAATTATAAGTCCAGAAAACATTTTTTTTTTTTTTATAACTTCTTCGGTAACTAATCGAGGGAACTTAGATAAATCCATACTTGAAATCTTGCATAATTATCTACTTTGAAGGACAAAGTCTAATACTTTATAAATATTATAACGGTGAGACGCTTCAGTTCTTTCTATCAACTCATGTTTAAAACCCAGCCACAAGGCCTCTATTGTTCTTTTAAATTTAGAAAAAAGCCACTCTCTCTCATCCTCAACAAAACTTATAGATATCAGTTTTCTCACACAAAACCCTCCAATTATAAGTCCAGAAAACATTTTTTTTTTTTTCTATAACTTCTTCGGTAACTAATCGAGGGAACTTAGATAAATCCATACTTGAAATCTTGCATAAGTATCTACTTTGAAGGACAAAGTCTAATACTTTATAAATATTATAACGGTGAGACGCTTCAGTTCTTTCTATCAACTCATGTTTAAAACCCAGCCACAAGGCCTCTATTGTTCTTTTAAATTTAGAAAAAAACCACTCTCTCTCATCCTCAACAAAACTAATAGATATCAGTTTTCTCACACAAAACCCTCCAATTATAAGTCCAGAAAACATTTTTTTTTTTTTCTATAACTTCTTCGGTAACTAATCGAGGGAACTTAGATAAATCCATACTTGAAATCTTGCATAATTATCTACTTTGAAGGACAAAGTCTAATACTTTATAAATATTATAACGGTGAGACGCTTCAGTTCTTTCTATCAACTCATGTTTAAAACCCAGCCACAAGGCCTCTATTGTTCTTTTAAATTTAGAAAAAAACCACTCTCTCTCATCCTCAACAAAACTAATAGATATCAGTTTTCTCACACAAAACCCTCCAATTATAAGTCCAGAAAACATTTTTTTTTTTTCTATAACTTCTTCGGTAACTAATCGAGGGAACTTAGATAAATCCATACTTGAAATCTTGCATAATTATCTACTTTAAAAGACAAAGTCTAATACTTTATAAATATTATAACGGTGAGACGCTTCAGTTCTTTCTATCAACTCATGTTTAAAACCCAGCCTCAAGGCCTCTATTGTTCTTTCAAATTTAGAAAAAAGCCACTCTCTCTCATCCTCAACAAAACTAATACATACCAGTTTTCTCACACAAAACCCTCCAATTATTAGTCCAGAAAACATTTTTTTTTTTTTTTTTATTACTTCTTCGGTAACTTATCGAGGGAACTTAGATAAATCCATACTTAAAATCTTGCATAATTATCTACTTTGAAGGACAAAGTCTAATACTTTATAAATATTATAACTGTGAGACGCTTCAGTTCTTTCTATCAACTCATGTTTATAACCCAGCCTCAAGGCCTCTATTGTTCTTTCAAATTTAGAAAAAAGCCACTCTCTCTCATCCTCAACAAAACTAATAGATACCAGTTTTCTCACACAAAACCCTCCAATTATGAGTCCAGAAACATTTTTTTTTTTCTATAACTTCTTCCGTAACTAATCGAGGGAACTTAGATAAATGAATACTTAAAATCTTGCATAATTATCTACTTTGAAGGACAAAGTCTAATACTTTATAAATATTATAACGGTGAGACGCTTCAGTTCTTTCTATCAACTCATGTATAAAACCCAGCCTCAAGGCCTCTATTGTTCTTTCAAATTTAGAAAAAAGCCACTCTCTCTCATCCTCAACAAAACTTATAGATATCAGTTTTCTCACACAAAACCCTCCAATTATAAGTCCAGAAAACATTTTTTTTTTTTTCTATAACTTCTTCGGTAACTAATCGAGGGAACTTAGATAAATCCATACTTGAAATCTTGCATAATTATCTACTTTGAAGGACAAAGTCTAATACTTTATAAATATTATAACGGTGAGACGCTTCAGTTCTTTCTATCAACTCATGTTTAAAACCCAGCCTCAAGGCCTCTATTGTTCTTTCAAATTTAGAAAAAAGCCACCCTCTCTCATCCTCAACAAAACTAATAGATATCAGTTTTCTCACACAAAACCCTCCAATTATAAGTCCAGAAAACATTTTTTTTTTTTCTATAACTTCTTCGGTAACTAATCGAGGGAACTTAGATAAATCCATACTTGAAATCTTGCATAGGTATCTACTTTGAAGGACAAAGTCTAATACTTTATAAATATTATAACGGTTCTTTCTATCAACACATGTTTAAAACCCAGCCTCGAGGCCTTTATTGTTCTTTCAAATTTAGAAAAAAGCCACTCTCTCTCATCCTCAACAAAACTTATAGATATCAGTTTTCTCACACAAAACCCTCCAATTATAAGTCCAGAAAACATTTTTTTTTTTTTCTATAACTTCTTCGGTAACTAATCGAGGGAACTTAGATAAATCCATACTTGAAATCTTGCATAATTATCTACTTTGAAGGACAAAGTCTAATACTTTATAAATATTATAACGGTGAGACGCTTCAGTTCTTTCTATCAACTCATGTTTAAAACCCAGCCTCAAGGCCTCTATTGTTCTTTCAAATTTAGAAAAAAGCCACTCTCTCTCATCCTCAACAAAACTAATAGATACCAGTTTTCTCACACAAAACCCTCCAATTATTAGTCCAGAAAACATTTTTTTTTTTTTTATTACTTCTTCGGTAACTTATCGAGGGAACTTAGATAAATCCATACTTAAAATCTTGCATAATTATCTACTTTGAAGGACAAAGTCTAATACTTTATAAATATTATAACGGTGAGACGCTTCAGTTCTTTCTATCAACTCATGTTTAAAACCCAGCCACAAGGCCTCTATTGTTCTTTTAAATTTAGAAAAAAACCACTCTCTCTCATCCTCAACAAAACTAATAGATATCAGTTTTCTCACACAAAACCCTCCAATTATAAGTCCAGAAAACATTTTTTTTTTTTCTATAACTTCTTCGGTAACTAATCGAGGGAACTTAGATAAATCCATACTTGAAATCTTGCATAATTATCTACTTTGAAGGACAAAGTCTAATACTTTATAAATATTATAACGGTGAGACGCTTCAGTTCTTTCTATCAACTCATGTTTAAAACCCAGCCACAAGGCCTCTATTGTTCTTTTAAATTTAGAAAAAAACCACTCTCTCTCATCCTCAACAAAACTAATAGATATCAGTTTTCTCACACAAAACCCTCCAATTATAAGTCCAAAAAACATTTTTTTTTTCTATAACTTCTTCGGTAACTATTCGAGGGAACTTAGATAAATCCATACTTGAAATCTTGCATAATTATCTACTTTAAAGGACAAAGTCTAATACTTTATAAATATTATAACGGTGAGACGCTTCAGTTCTTTCTATCAACTCATGTTTAAAACCCAGCCTCAAGGCCTCTATTGTTCTTTCAAATTTAGAAAAAAGCCACTCTCTCTCATCCTCAACAAAACTAATACATACCAGTTTTCTCACACAAAACCCTCCAATTATTAGTCCAGAAAACATTTTTTTTTTTTTTTTTATTACTTCTTCGGTAACATATCGAGGGAACTTAGATAAATCCATACTTAAAATCTTGCATAATTATCTACTTTGAAGGACAAAGTCTAATACTTTATAAATATTATAACTGTGAGACGCTTCAGTTCTTTCTATCAACTCATGTTTAAAACCCAGCCTCAAGGCCTCTATTGTTCTTTCAAATTTAGAAAAAAGCCACTCTCTCTCATCCTCAACAAAACTAATAGATACCAGTTTTCTTACACAAAACCCTCCAATTATGAGTCCAGAAAACATTTTTTTTTTTCTATAACTTCTTCCGTAACTAATCGAGGGAACTTAGATAAATGAATACTAAAAATCTTGCATAATTATCTACTTTGAAGGACAAAGTCTAATACTTTATAAATATTATAACGGTGGGACGCTTCAGTTCTTTCTATCAGTTCATGTTTAAAACCCAGCCACAAGGCCTCTATTGTTCTTTCAAATTTAGAAAAAAGCCACTCTCTCTCATCCTCAACAAAACTAATAGATACCAGTTTTCTCACATAAAACCTTCCAATTATGAGTCCAGAAAACATCTTTTTTTTTTTTTTTTATAATTTCTTCGGTAACTAATCGAGGGAACTTAGATAAATCCATACTTGAAATCTTGCATAGGTATCTACTTTGAAGGACAAAGTCTAATACTTTATAAATATTATAACGGTTCTTTCTATCAACACATGTTTAAAACCCAGCCTCAAGGCCTCTATTGTTCTTTCAAATTTAGAAAAAAGCCACTCTCTCTCATCCTTAACAAAACTTATAGATATCAGTTTTCTCACACAAAACCCTCCAATTATAAGTCCAGAAAACATTTTTTTTTTTTTCTATAACTTCTTCGGTAACTAATCGAGGGAACTTAGATAAATCCATACTTGAAATCTTGCATAATTATCTACTTTGAAGGACAAAGTCTAATACTTTATAAATATTATAACGGTGAGACGCTTCAGTTCTTTCTATCAACTCATGTTTAAAACCCAGCCTCAAGGCCTCTATTGTTCTTTCAAATTTAGAAAAAAGCCACTCTCTCTCATCCTCAACAAAACTAATAGATACCAGTTTTCTCACACAAAACCCTCCAATTATTAGTCCAGAAAACATTTTTTTTTTTTTTATTACTTCTTCGGTAACTTATCGAGGGAACTTAGATAAATCCATACTTAAAATCTTGCATAATTATCTACTTTGAAGGACAAAGTCTAATACTTTATAAATATTATAACGGTGAGACGCTTCAGTTCTTTCTATCAACTCATGTTTAAAACCCAGCCACAAGGCCTCTATTGTTCTTTTAAATTTAGAAAAAAACCACTCTCTCTCATCCTCAACAAAACTAATAGATATCAGTTTTCTCACACAAAACCCTCCAATTATAAGTCCAGAAAACATTTTTTTTTTTTCTATAACTTCTTCGGTAACTAATCGAGGGAACTTAGATAAATCCATACTTGAAATCTTGCATAATTATCTACTTTGAAGGACAAAGTCTAATACTTTATAAATATTATAACGGTGAGACGCTTCAGTTCTTTCTATCAACTCATGTTTAAAACCCAGCCACAAGGCCTCTATTGTTCTTTTAAATTTAGAAAAAAACCACTCTCTCTCATCCTCAACAAAACTAATAGATATCAGTTTTCTCACACAAAACCCTCCAATTATAAGTCCAGAAAACATTTTTTTTTTTTCTATAACTTCTTCGGTAACTAATCGAGGGAACTTAGATAAATCCATACTTGAAATCTTGCATAATTATCTACTTTAAAAGACAAAGTCTAATACTTTATAAATATTATAACGGTGAGACGCTTCAGTTCTTTCTATCAACTCATGTTTAAAACCCAGCCTCAAGGCCTCTATTGTTCTTTCAAATTTAGAAAAAAGCCACTCTCTCTCATCCTCAACAAAACTAATACATACCAGTTTTCTCACACAAAACCCTCCAATTATTAGTCCAGAAAACATTTTTTTTTTTTTTTTTATTACTTCTTCGGTAACTTATCGAGGGAACTTAGATAAATCCATACTTAAAATCTTGCATAATTATCTACTTTGAAGGACAAAGTCTAATACTTTATAAATATTATAACTGTGAGACGCTTCAGTTCTTTCTATCAACTCATGTTTAAAACCCAGCCTCAAGGCCTCTATTGTTCTTTCAAATTTAGAAAAAAGCCACTCTCTCTCATCCTCAACAAAACTAATAGATACCAGTTTTCTTACACAAAACCCTCCAATTATGAGTCCAGAAAACATTTTTTTTTTTCTATAACTTCTTCCGTAACTAATCGAGGGAACTTAGATAAATGAATACTTAAAATCTTGCATAATTATCTACTTTGAAGGACAAAGTCTAATACTTTATAAATATTATAACGGTGAGACGCTTCAGTTCTTTCTATCAACTCATGTATAAAACCCAGCCTCGAGGCCTCTATTGTTCTTTCAAATTTAGAAAAAAGCCACTCTCTCTCATCCTCAACAAAACTTATAGATATCAGTTTTCTCACACAAAACCCTCCAATTATAAGTCCAGAAAACATTTTTTTTTTTTTCTATAACTTCTTCGGTAACTAATCGAGGGAACTTAGATAAATCCATACTTGAAATCTTGCATAATTATCTACTTTGAAGGACAAAGTCTAATACTTTATAAATATTATAACGGTGAGACGCTTCAGTTCTTTCTATCAACTCATGTTTAAAACCCAGCCTCAAGGCCTCTATTGTTCTTTCAAATTTAGAAAAAAGCCACCCTCTCTCATCCTCAACAAAACTAATAGATATCAGTTTTCTCACACAAAACCCTCCAATTATAAGTCCAGAAAACATTTTTTTTTTTTCTATAACTTCTTCGGTAACTAATCGAGGGAACTTAGATAAATCCATACTTGAAATCTTGCATAGGTATCTACTTTGAAGGACAAAGTCTAATACTTTATAAATATTATAACGGTTCTTTCTATCAACACATGTTTAAAACCCAGCCTCGAGGCCTCTATTGTTCTTTCAAATTTAGAAAAAAGCCACTCTCTCTCATCCTCAACAAAACTTATAGATATCAGTTTTCTCACACAAAACCCTCCAATTATAAGTCCAGAAAACATTTTTTTTTTTTTCTATAACTTCTTCGGTAACTAATCGAGGGAACTTAGATAAATCCATACTTGAAATCTTGCATAATTATCTACTTTGAAGGACAAAGTCTAATACTTTATAAATATTATAACGGTGAGACGCTTCAGTTCTTTCTATCAACTCATGTTTAAAACCCAGCCTCAAGGCCTCTATTGTTCTTTCAAATTTAGAAAAAAGCCACTCTCTCTCATCCTCAACAAAACTAATAGATACCAGTTTTCTCACACAAAACCCTCCAATTATTAGTCCAGAAAACATTTTTTTTTTTTTTATTACTTCTTCGGTAACTTATCGAGGGAACTTAGATAAATCCATACTTAAAATCTTGCATAATTATCTACTTTGAAGGACAAAGTCTAATACTTTATAAATATTATAACGGTGAGACGCTTCAGTTCTTTCTATCAACTCATGTTTAAAACCCAGCCACAAGGCCTCTATTGTTCTTTTAAATTTAGAAAAAAACCACTCTCTCTCATCCTCAACAAAACTAATAGATATCAGTTTTCTCACACAAAACCCTCCAATTATAAGTCCAGAAAACATTTTTTTTTTTTCTATAACTTCTTCGGTAACTAATCGAGGGAACTTAGATAAATCCATACTTGAAATCTTGCATAATTATCTACTTTGAAGGACAAAGTCTAATACTTTATAAATATTATAACGGTGAGACGCTTCAGTTCTTTCTATCAACTCATGTTTAAAACCCAGCCACAAGGCCTCTATTGTTCTTTTAAATTTAGAAAAAAACCACTCTCTCTCATCCTCAACAAAACTAATAGATATCAGTTTTCTCACACAAAACCCTCCAATTATAAGTCCAAAAAACATTTTTTTTTTCTATAACTTCTTCGGTAACTATTCGAGGGAACTTAGATAAATCCATACTTGAAATCTTGCATAATTATCTACTTTAAAGGACAAAGTCTAATACTTTATAAATATTATAACGGTGAGACGCTTCAGTTCTTTCTATCAACTCATGTTTAAAACCCAGCCTCAAGGCCTCTATTGTTCTTTCAAATTTAGAAAAAAGCCACTCTCTCTCATCCTCAACAAAACTAATACATACCAGTTTTCTCACACAAAACCCTCCAATTATTAGTCCAGAAAACATTTTTTTTTTTTTTTTATTACTTCTTCGGTAACATATCGAGGGAACTTAGATAAATCCATACTTAAAATCTTGCATAATTATCTACTTTGAAGGACAAAGTCTAATACTTTATAAATATTATAACTGTGAGACGCTTCAGTTCTTTCTATCAACTCATGTTTAAAACCCAGCCTCAAGGCCTCTATTGTTCTTTCAAATTTAGAAAAAAGCCACTCTCTCTCATCCTCAACAAAACTAATAGATACCAGTTTTCTTACACAAAACCCTCCAATTATGAGTCCAGAAAACATTTTTTTTTTTCTATAACTTCTTCCGTAACTAATCGAGGGAACTTAGATAAATGAATACTAAAAATCTTGCATAATTATCTACTTTGAAGGACAAAGTCTAATACTTTATAAATATTATAACGGTGGGACGCTTCAGTTCTTTCTATCAGTTCATGTTTAAAACCCAGCCACAAGGCCTCTATTGTTCTTTCAAATTTAGAAAAAAGCCACTCTCTCTCATCCTCAACAAAACTAATAGATACCAGTTTTCTCACATAAAACCTTCCAATTATGAGTCCAGAAAACATCTTTTTTTTTTTTTTTTATAATTTCTTCGGTAACTAATCGAGGGAACTTAGATAAATCCATACTTGAAATCTTGCATAGGTATCTACTTTGAAGGACAAAGTCTAATACTTTATAAATATTATAACGGTTCTTTCTATCAACACATGTTTAAAACCCAGCCTCAAGGCCTCTATTGTTCTTTCAAATTTAGAAAAAAGCCACTCTCTCTCATCCTTAACAAAACTTATAGATATCAGTTTTCTCACACAAAACCCTCCAATTATAAGACCAGAAAACATTTTTTTTTTTTTCTATAACTTCTTCGGTAACTAATCGAGGGAACTTAGATAAATCCATACTTGAAATCTTGCATAATTATCTACTTTGAAGGACAAAGTCTAATACTTTATAAATATTATAACGGTGAGACGCTTCAGTTCTTTCTATCAACTCATGTTTAAAACCCAGCCTCAAGGCCTCTATTGTTCTTTCAAATTTAGAAAAAAGCCACTCTCTCTCATCCTCAACAAAACTAATAGATACCAGTTTTCTCACACAAAACCCTCCAATTATTAGTCCAGAAAACATTTTTTTTTTTTTTTATTACTTCTTCGGTAACTTATCGAGGGAACTTAGATAAATCCATACTTAAAATCTTGCATAATTATCTACTTTGAAGGACAAAGTCTAATACTTTATAAATATTATAACGGTGAGACGCTTCAGTTCTTTCTATCAACTCATGTTTAAAACCCAGCCACAAGGCCTCTATTGTTCTTTTAAATTTAGAAAAAAACCACTCTCTCTCATCCTCAACAAAACTAATAGATATCAGTTTTCTCACACAAAACCCTCCAATTATAAGTCCAGAAAACATTTTTTTTTTTTCTATAACTTCTTCGGTAACTAATCGAGGGAACTTAGATAAATCCATACTTGAAATCTTGCATAATTATCTACTTTGAAGGACAAAGTCTAATACTTTATAAATATTATAACAGTGAGACGCTTCAGTTCTTTCTATCAACTCATGTTTAAAACCCAGCCACAAGGCCTCTATTGTTCTTTCAAATTTAGAAAAAAGCCACTCTCTCTCATCCTCAACAAAACTAATAGATACCAGTTTTCTCACACAAAACCCTCCAATTATTAGTCCAGAAAACATTTTTTTTTTTTTTATTACTTCTTCGGTAACTTATCGAGGGAACTTAGATAAATCCATAATTAAAATCTTGCATAATTATCTACTTTGAAGGACAAAGTCTAATACTTTATAAATATTATAACGGTGAGACGCTTCAGTTCTTTCTATCAACTCATGTTTAAAACCCAGCCACAAGGCCTCTATTGTTCTTTTAAATTTAGAAAAAAACCACTCTCTCTCATCCTCAACAAAACTAATAGATACCAGTTTTCTCACACAAAACCCTCCAATTATGAGTCCAGAAAACATTTTTTTTTTTCTATAACTTCTTCGATAACTAATCGAGGGAACTTAGATAAATCCATACTTGAAATCTTGCATAAGTATCTACTTTGAAGGACAAAGTCTAATACTTTATAAATATTATAACGGTGAGACGCTTCAGTTCTTTCTATCAACTCATGTTTAAAACCCAGCCACAAGGCCTCTATTGTTCTTTTAAATTTAGAAAAAAACCACTCTCTCTCATCCTCAACAAAACTAATAGATATCAGTTTTCTCACACAAAACCCTCCAATTATAAGTCCAGAAAACATTTTTTTTTTTTCTATAACTTCTTCGGTAACTAATCGAGGGAACTTAGATAAATCCATACTTGAAATCTTGCATAATTATCTACTTTGAAGGACAAAGTCTAATACTTTATAAATATTATAACGGTGAGACGCTTCAGTTCTTTCTATCAACTCATGTTTAAAACCCAGCCACAAGGCCTCTATTGTTCTTTTAAATTTAGAAAAAAGCCACTCTCTCTCATCCTCAACAAAACTTATAGATATCAGTTTTCTCACACAAAACCCTCCAATTATAAGTCCAGAAAACATTTTTTTTTTTTTCTATAACTTCTTCGGTAACTAATCGAGGGAACTTAGATAAATCCATACTTGAAATCTTGCATAAGTATCTACTTTGAAGGACAAAGTCTAATACTTTATAAATATTATAACGGTGAGACGCTTCAGTTCTTTCTATCAACTCATGTTTAAAACCCAGCCACAAGGCCTCTATTGTTCTTTTAAATTTAGAAAAAAACCACTCTCTCTCATCCTCAACAAAACTAATAGATATCAGTTTTCTCACACAAAACCCTCCAATTATAAGTCCAGAAAACATTTTTTTTTTTTCTATAACTTCTTCGGTAACTAATCGAGGGAACTTAGATAAATCCATACTTGAAATCTTGCATAATTATCTACTTTGAAGGACAAAGTCTAATACTTTATAAATATTATAACGGTGAGACGCTTCAGTTCTTTCTATCAACTCATGTTTAAAACCCAGCCACAAGGCCTCTATTGTTCTTTTAAATTTAGAAAAAAACCACTCTCTCTCATCCTCAACAAAACTTATAGATATCAGTTTTCTCACACAAAACCCTCCAATTATAAGTCCAGAAAACATTTTTTTTTTTTTCTATAACTTCTTCGGTAACTAATCGAGGGAACTTAGATAAATCCATACTTGAAATCTTGCATAAGTATCTACTTTGAAGGACAAAGTCTAATACTTTATAAATATTATAACGGTGAGACGCTTCAGTTCTTTCTATCAACTCATGTTTAAAACCCAGCCACAAGGCCTCTATTGTTCTTTTAAATTTAGAAAAAAACCACTCTCTCTCATCCTCAACAAAACTAATAGATATCAGTTTTCTCACACAAAACCCTCCAATTATAAGTCCAGAAAACATTTTTTTTTTTTCTATAACTTCTTCGGTAACTAATCGAGGGAACTTAGATAAATCCATACTTGAAATCTTGCATAATTATCTACTTTGAAGGACAAAGTCTAATACTTTATAAATATTATAACGGTGAGACGCTTCAGTTCTTTCTATCAACTCATGTTTAAAACCCAGCCACAAGGCCTCTATTGTTCTTTTAAATTTAGAAAAAAACCACTCTCTCTCATCCTCAACAAAACTAATAGATATCAGTTTTCTCACACAAAACCCTCCAATTATAAGTCCAGAAAACATTTTTTTTTTTTCTATAACTTCTTCGGTAACTAATCGAGGGAACTTAGATAAATCCATACTTGAAATCTTGCATAATTATCTACTTTAAAAGACAAAGTCTAATACTTTATAAATATTATAACGGTGAGACGCTTCAGTTCTTTCTATCAACTCATGTTTAAAACCCAGCCTCAAGGCCTCTATTGTTCTTTCAAATTTAGAAAAAAGCCACTCTCTCTCATCCTCAACAAAACTAATACATACCAGTTTTCTCACACAAAACCCTCCAATTATTAGTCCAGAAAACATTTTTTTTTTTTTTTTTATTACTTCTTCGGTAACTTATCGAGGGAACTTAGATAAATCCATACTTAAAATCTTGCATAATTATCTACTTTGAAGGACAAAGTCTAATACTTTATAAATATTATAACTGTGAGACGCTTCAGTTCTTTCTATCAACTCATGTTTATAACCCAGCCTCAAGGCCTCTATTGTTCTTTCAAATTTAGAAAAAAGCCACTCTCTCTCATCCTCAACAAAACTAATAGATACCAGTTTTCTCACACAAAACCCTCCAATTATGAGTCCAGAAACATTTTTTTTTTTCTATAACTTCTTCCGTAACTAATCGAGGGAACTTAGATAAATGAATACTTAAAATCTTGCATAATTATCTACTTTGAAGGACAAAGTCTAATACTTTATAAATATTATAACGGTGAGACGCTTCAGTTCTTTCTATCAACTCATGTATAAAACCCAGCCTCAAGGCCTCTATTGTTCTTTCAAATTTAGAAAAAAGCCACTCTCTCTCATCCTCAACAAAACTTATAGATATCAGTTTTCTCACACAAAACCCTCCAATTATAAGTCCAGAAAACATTTTTTTTTTTTTCTATAACTTCTTCGGTAACTAATCGAGGGAACTTAGATAAATCCATACTTGAAATCTTGCATAATTATCTACTTTGAAGGACAAAGTCTAATACTTTATAAATATTATAACGGTGAGACGCTTCAGTTCTTTCTATCAACTCATGTTTAAAACCCAGCCTCAAGGCCTCTATTGTTCTTTCAAATTTAGAAAAAAGCCACCCTCTCTCATCCTCAACAAAACTAATAGATATCAGTTTTCTCACACAAAACCCTCCAATTATAAGTCCAGAAAACATTTTTTTTTTTTCTATAACTTCTTCGGTAACTAATCGAGGGAACTTAGATAAATCCATACTTGAAATCTTGCATAGGTATCTACTTTGAAGGACAAAGTCTAATACTTTATAAATATTATAACGGTTCTTTCTATCAACACATGTTTAAAACCCAGCCTCGAGGCCTTTATTGTTCTTTCAAATTTAGAAAAAAGCCACTCTCTCTCATCCTCAACAAAACTTATAGATATCAGTTTTCTCACACAAAACCCTCCAATTATAAGTCCAGAAAACATTTTTTTTTTTTTCTATAACTTCTTCGGTAACTAATCGAGGGAACTTAGATAAATCCATACTTGAAATCTTGCATAATTATCTACTTTGAAGGACAAAGTCTAATACTTTATAAATATTATAACGGTGAGACGCTTCAGTTCTTTCTATCAACTCATGTTTAAAACCCAGCCTCAAGGCCTCTATTGTTCTTTCAAATTTAGAAAAAAGCCACTCTCTCTCATCCTCAACAAAACTAATAGATACCAGTTTTCTCACACAAAACCCTCCAATTATTAGTCCAGAAAACATTTTTTTTTTTTTTATTACTTCTTCGGTAACTTATCGAGGGAACTTAGATAAATCCATACTTGAAATCTTGCATAATTATCTACTTTGAAGGACAAAGTCTAATACTTTATAAATATTATAACGGTGAGACGCTTCAGTTCTTTCTATCAACTCATGTTTAAAACCCAGCCACAAGGCCTCTATTGTTCTTTTAAATTTAGAAAAAAACCACTCTCTCTCATCCTCAACAAAACTAATAGATATCAGTTTTCTCACACAAAACCCTCCAATTATAAGTCCAAAAAACATTTTTTTTTTCTATAACTTCTTCGGTAACTATTCGAGGGAACTTAGATAAATCCATACTTGAAATCTTGCATAATTATCTACTTTAAAGGACAAAGTCTAATACTTTATAAATATTATAACGGTGAGACGCTTCAGTTCTTTCTATCAACTCATGTTTAAAACCCAGCCTCAAGGCCTCTATTGTTCTTTCAAATTTAGAAAAAAGCCACTCTCTCTCATCCTTAACAAAACTTATAGATATCAGTTTTCTCACACAAAACCCTCCAATTATAAGACCAGAAAACATTTTTTTTTTTTTCTATAACTTCTTCGGTAACTAATCGAGGGAACTTAGATAAATCCATACTTGAAATCTTGCATAATTATCTACTTTGAAGGACAAAGTCTAATACTTTATAAATATTATAACGGTGAGACGCTTCAGTTCTTTCTATCAACTCATGTTTAAAACCCAGCCTCAAGGCCTCTATTGTTCTTTCAAATTTAGAAAAAAGCCACTCTCTCTCATCCTCAACAAAACTAATAGATACCAGTTTTCTCACACAAAACCCTCCAATTATTAGTCCAGAAAACATTTTTTTTTTTTTTTATTACTTCTTCGGTAACTTATCGAGGGAACTTAGATAAATCCATACTTAAAATCTTGCATAATTATCTACTTTGAAGGACAAAGTCTAATACTTTATAAATATTATAACGGTGAGACGCTTCAGTTCTTTCTATCAACTCATGTTTAAAACCCAGCCACAAGGCCTCTATTGTTCTTTTAAATTTAGAAAAAAACCACTCTCTCTCATCCTCAACAAAACTAATAGATATCAGTTTTCTCACACAAAACCCTCCAATTATAAGTCCAGAAAACATTTTTTTTTTTTCTATAACTTCTTCGGTAACTAATCGAGGGAACTTAGATAAATCCATACTTGAAATCTTGCATAATTATCTACTTTGAAGGACAAAGTCTAATACTTTATAAATATTATAACAGTGAGAAGCTTCAGTTCTTTCTATCAACTCATGTTTAAAACCCAGCCACAAGGCCTCTATTGTTCTTTCAAATTTAGAAAAAAGCCACTCTCTCTCATCCTCAACAAAACTAATAGATACCAGTTTTCTCACACAAAACCCTCCAATTATTAGTCCAGAAAACATTTTTTTTTTTTTTATTACTTCTTCGGTAACTTATCGAGGGAACTTAGATAAATCCATAATTAAAATCTTGCATAATTATCTACTTTGAAGGACAAAGTCTAATACTTTATAAATATTATAACGGTGAGACGCTTCAGTTCTTTCTATCAACTCATGTTTAAAACCCAGCCACAAGGCCTCTATTGTTCTTTTAAATTTAGAAAAAAACCACTCTCTCTCATCCTCAACAAAACTAATAGATACCAGTTTTCTCACACAAAACCCTCCAATTATGAGTCCAGAAAACATTTTTTTTTTTCTATAACTTCTTCGATAACTAATCGAGGGAACTTAGATAAATCCATACTTGAAATCTTGCATAAGTATCTACTTTGAAGGACAAAGTCTAATACTTTATAAATATTATAACGGTGAGACGCTTCAGTTCTTTCTATCAACTCATGTTTAAAACCCAGCCACAAGGCCTCTATTGTTCTTTTAAATTTAGAAAAAAACCACTCTCTCTCATCCTCAACAAAACTAATAGATATCAGTTTTCTCACACAAAACCCTCCAATTATAAGTCCAGAAAACATTTTTTTTTTTTCTATAACTTCTTCGGTAACTAATCGAGGGAACTTAGATAAATCCATACTTGAAATCTTGCATAATTATCTACTTTGAAGGACAAAGTCTAATACTTTATAAATATTATAACGGTGAGACGCTTCAGTTCTTTCTATCAACTCATGTTTAAAACCCAGCCACAAGGCCTCTATTGTTCTTTTAAATTTAGAAAAAAGCCACTCTCTCTCATCCTCAACAAAACTTATAGATATCAGTTTTCTCACACAAAACCCTCCAATTATAAGTCCAGAAAACATTTTTTTTTTTTTCTATAACTTCTTCGGTAACTAATCGAGGGAACTTAGATAAATCCATACTTGAAATCTTGCATAATTATCTACTTTGAAGGACAAAGTCTAATACTTTATAAATATTATAACGGTGAGACGCTTCAGTTCTTTCTATCAACTCATGTTTAAAACCCAGCCTCAAGGCCTCTATTGTTCTTTCAAATTTAGAAAAAAGCCACTCTCTCTCATCCTCAACAAAACTAATAGATATCAGTTTTCTCACACAAAACCCTCCAATTATTAGTCCAGAAAACATTTTTTTTTTTTTTATTACTTCTTCGGTAACTTATCGAGGGAACTTAGATAAATCCATACTTAAAATCTTGCATAATTATCTACTTTGAAGGACAAAGTCTAATACTTTATAAATATTATAACGGTGAGACGCTTCAGTTCTTTCTATCAACTCATGTTTAAACCCCAGCCACAAGGCCTCTATTGTTCTTTTAAATTTAGAAAAAAACCACTCTCTCTCATCCTCAACAAAACTAATAGATACCAGTTTTCTCACACAAAACCCTCCAATTATGAGTCCAGAAAACATTTTTTTTTTTCTATAACTTCTTCGATAACTAATCGAGGGAACTTAGATAAATCCATACTTGAAATCTTGCATAATTATCTACTTTGAAGGACAAAGTCTAATACTTTATAAATATTATAACGGTGAGACGCTTCAGTTCTTTCTATCAACTCATGTTTAAAACCCAGCCACAAGGCCTCTATTGTTCTTTTAAATTTAGAAAAAAACCACTCTCTCTCATCCTCAACAAAACTAATAGATATCAGTTTTCTCACACAAAACCCTCCAATTATAAGTCCAGAAAACATTTTTTTTTTTTCTATAACTTCTTCGGTAACTAATCGAGGGAACTTAGATAAATCCATACTTGAAATCTTGCATAATTATCTACTTTGAAGGACAAAGTCTAATACTTTATAAATATTATAACGGTGAGACGCTTCAGTTCTTTCTATCAACTCATGTTTAAAACCCAGCCACAAGGCCTCTATTGTTCTTTTAAATTTAGAAAAAAACCACTCTCTCTCATCCTCAACAAAACTAATAGATATCAGTTTTCTCACACAAAACCCTCCAATTATAAGTCCAGAAAACATTTTTTTTTTTTCTATAACTTCTTCGGTAACTAATCGAGGGAACTTAGATAAATCCATACTTGAAATCTTGCATAATTATCTACTTTAAAGGACAAAGTCTAATACTTTATAAATATTATAACGGTGAGACGCTTCAGTTCTTTCTATCAACTCATGTTTAAAACCCAGCCTCAAGGCCTCTATTGTTCTTTCAAATTTAGAAAAAAGCCACTCTCTCTCATCCTCAACAAAACTAATAGATACCAGTTTTCTCACATAAAACCTTCCAATTATGAGTCCAGAAAACATCTTTTTTTTTTTTTTTATAATTTCTTCGGTAACTAATCGAGGGAACTTAGATAAATCCATACTTGAAATCTTGCATAGGTATCTACTTTGAAGGACAAAGTCTAATACTTTATAAATATTATAACGGTTCTTTCTATCAACACATGTTTAAAACCCAGCCTCAAGGCCTCTATTGTTCTTTCAAATTTAGAAAAAAGCCACTCTCTCTCATCCTCAACAAAACTTATAGATATCAGTTTTCTCACACAAAACCCTCCAATTATAAGTCCAGAAAACATTTTTTTTTTTTTCTATAACTTCTTCGGTAACTAATCGAGGGAACTTAGATAAATCCATACTTGAAATCTTGCATAATTATCTACTTTGAAGGACAAAGTCTAATACTTTATAAATATTATAACGGTGAGACGCTTCAGTTCTTTCTATCAACTCATGTTTAAAACCCAGCCTCAAGGCCTCTATTGTTCTTTCAAATTTAGAAAAAAGCCACTGTCTCTCATCCTCAACAAAACTAATAGATACCAGTTTTCTCACACAAAACCCTCCAATTAATAGTCCAGAAAACATTTTTTTTTTTTTTATTACTTCTTCGGTAACATATCGAGGGAACTTAGATAAATCCATACTTAAAATCTTGCATAATTATCTACTTTGAAGGACAAAGTCTAATACTTTATAAATATTATAACGGTGAGACGCTTCAGTTCTTTTTATCAACTCATGTTTAAAACCCAGCCACAAGGCCTCTATTGTTCTTTTAAATTTAGAAAAAAACCACTCTCTCTCATCCTCAACAAAACTAATAGATATCAGTTTTCTCTTACAAAACCCTCCAATTATAAGTCCAGAAAACATTTTTTTTTTTTCTATAACTTCTTCGGTAACTAATCGAGGGAACTTAGATAAATCCATACTTGAAATCTTGCATAATTATCTACTTTAAAGGACAAAGTCTAATACTTTATAAATATTATAACGGTGAGACGCTTCAGTTCTTTCTATCAACTCATGTTTAAAACCCAGCCTCAAGGCCTCTATTGTTCTTTCAAATTTAGAAAAAAGCCACTCTCTCTCATCCTCAACAAAACTAATAGATATCAGTTTTCTCACACAAAACCCTCCAATTATAAGTCCAGAAAACATTTTTTTTTTTTTTATTACTTATTCGGTAACATATCGAGGGAACTTAGATAAATCCATACTTAAAATCTTGCATAATTATCTACTTTGAAGGACAAAGTCTAATACTTTATAAATATTATAACGGTTCTTTCTATCAACACATGTTTAAAACCCAGCCTCGAGGCCTCTATTGTTCTTTCAAATTTAGAAAAAAGCCACTCTCTCTCATCCTCAACAAAACTAATAGATACCAGTTTTCTCTTACAAAACCCTCCAATTATAAGTCCAGAAAACATTTTTTTTTTTTCTATAACTTCTTCGGTAACTAATCGAGGGAACTTAGATAAATCCATACTTGAAATCTTGCATAATTATCTACTTTAAAGGACAAAGTCTAATACTTTATAAATATTATAACCGTGAGACGCTTCAGTTCTTTCTATCAACTCATGTTTAAAACCCAGCCTCAAGGCCTCTATTGTTCTTTCAAATTTAGAAAAAAGCCACTCTCTCTCATCCTCAACAAAACTAATAGATATCAGTTTTCTCACACAAAACCCTCCAATTATAAGTCCAGAAAACATTTTTTTTTTTTCTATAACTTCTTCGGTAACTAATCGAGGGAACTTAGATAAATCCATACTTGAAATCTTGCATAGGTATCTACTTTGAAGGACAAAGTCTAATACTTTATAAATATTATAACGGTTCTTTCTATCAACACATGTTTAAAACCCAGCCTCGAGGCCTCTATTGTTCTTTCAAATTTAGAAAAAAGCCACTCTCTCTCATCCTCAACAAAACTTATAGATATCAGTTTTCTCACACAAAACCCTCCAATTATAAGTCCAGAAAACATTTTTTTTTTTTCTATAACTTCTTCGGTAACTAATCGAGGGAACTTAGATAAATCCATACTTGAAATCTTGCATAATTATCTACTTTAAAGGACAAAGTCTAATACTTTATAAATATTATAACGGTGAGACGCTTCAGTTCTTTCTATCAACTCATGTTTAAAACCCAGCCTCAAGGCCTCTATTGTTCTTTCAAATTTAGAAAAAAGCCACTCTCTCTCATCCTCAACAAAACTAATAGATATCAGTTTTCTCACACAAAACCCTCCAATTATAAGTCCAGAAAACATTTTTTTTTTTTCTATAACTTCTTCGGTAACTAATCGAGGGAACTTAGATAAATCCATACTTGAAATCTTGCATAGGTATCTACTTTGAAGGACAAAGTCTAATACTTTATAAATATTATAACGGTTCTTTCTATCAACACATGTTTAAAACCCAGCCTCGAGGCCTCTATTGTTCTTTCAAATTTAGAAAAAAGCCACTCTCTCTCATCCTCAACAAAACTTATAGATATCAGTTTTCTCACACAAAACCCTCCAATTATAAGTCCAGAAAACATTTTTTTTTTTTTCTATAACTTCTTCGGTAACTAATAGAGGGAACTTAGATAAATCCATACATGAAATCTTGCATAATTATCTACTTTGAAGGACAAAGTCTAATACTTTATAAATATTATAACGGTGAGACGCTTCAGTTCTTTCTATGAACTCATGTTTAAAACCCAGCCTCAAGGCCTCTATTGTTCTTTCAAATCTAGAAAAAAGCCACTCTCTCTCATCCTCAACAAAACTAATAGATACCAGTTTTCTCACACAAAACCCTCCAATTATTAGTCCAGAAAACATTTTTTTTTTTTTTATTACTTCTTCGGTAACTTATCGAGGGAACTTAGATAAATCCATACTTAAAATCTTGCATAATTATCTACTTTGAAGGACAAAGTCTAATACTTTATAAATATTATAACGGTGAGACGCTTCAGTTCTTTCTATCAACTCATGTTTAAAACCCAGCCACAAGGCCTCTATTGTTCTTTTAAATTTAGAAAAAAACCACTCTCTCTCATCCTCAACAAAACTAATAGATACCAGTTTTCTCACACAAAACCCTCCAATTATGAGTCCAGAAAACATTTTTTTTTTTCTATAACTTCTTCGATAACTAATCGAGGGAACTTAGATAAATCCATACTTGAAATCTTGCATAATTATCTACTTTGAAGGACAAAGTCTAATACTTTATACATATTATAACGGTGAGACGCTTCAGTTCTTTCTATCAACTCATGTTTAAAACCCAGCCACAAGGCCTCTATTGTTCTTTTAAATTTAGAAAAAAACCACTCTCTCTCATCCTCAACAAAACTAATAGATATCAGTTTTCTCACACAAAACCCTCCAATTATAAGTCCAGAAAACATTTTTTTTTTTTCTATAACTTCTTCGGTAACTAATCGAGGGAACTTAGATAAATCCATACTTGAAATCTTGCATAATTATCTACTTTGAAGGACAAAGTCTAATACTTTATAAATATTATAACGGTGAGACGCTTCAGTTCTTTCTATCAACTCATGTTTAAAACCCAGCCACAAGGCCTCTATTGTTCATTTAAATTTAGAAAAAAACCACTCTCTCTCATCCTCAACAAAACTAATAGATATCAGTTTTCTCACACAAAACCCTCCAATTATAAGTCCAGAAAACATTTTTTTTTTTTCTATAACTTCTTCGGTAACTAATCGAGGGAACTTAGATAAATGCAAACTAAAAATCTTGCATAATTATCTACTTTGAAGGACAAAGTCTAATACTTTATAAATATTATAACAGTGAGACGCTTCAGTTCTTTCTATCAACTCATGTTTAAAACCGAGCCACAAGGCCTCTATTGTTCTTTCAAATTTAGAAAAAAACCACTCTCTCTCATCCTCAACAAAACTTATAGATATCAGTTTTCTCACACAAAACCCTCCAATTATGAGTCCAGAAAACATTTTTTTTTTTCTATAACTTCTTCCGTAACTAATCGAGGGAACTTAGATAAATGAATACTAAAAATCTTGCATAATTATCTACTTTGAAGGAAAAAGTCTAATACTTTATAAATATTATAACGGTGGGACGCTTCAGTTCTTTCTATCAACTCATGTTTAAAACCCAGCCACAAGGCCTCTATTGTTCTTTCAAATTTAGAAAAAAGCCACTCTTTCTCATCCTCAACAAAACTAATAGATACCAGTTTTCTCACACAAAACCTTCCAATTATGAGTCCAGAAAACATCTTTTTTTTTTTTTTTATAATTTCTTCGGTAACTAATCGAGGGAACTTAGATAAATCCATACTTGAAATCTTGCATAATTATCTACTTTGAAGGACAAAGTCTAATGCTTTATAAATATTATAACGGTGAGACGCTTCAGTTCTTTCTATCAACTCATGTTTAAAACCCAGCCACAAGGCCTCTATTGTTCTTTCAAATTTAGAAAAAAGCCACTCTCTCTCATCCTCAACAAAACTAATAGATACCAGTTTTCTCACACAAAACCCTCCAATTATTAGTCCAGAAAACATTTTTTTTTTTCTATAACTTCTTCGGTAACTAATCGAGGGAACTTAGATAAATCCATACTTGAAATCTTGCATAATTATCTACTTTGAAGGACAAAGTCTAATACTTTATAAATATTATAACAGTGAGACGCTTCAGTTCTTTCTATCAACTCATGTTTAAAACCGAGCCACAAGGCCTCTATTGTTCTTTCAAATTTAGAAAAAAACCACTCTCTCTCATCCTCAACAAAACTTATAGATATCAGTTTTCTCACACAAAACCCTCCAATTATGAGTCCAGAAAACATTTTTTTTTTTTTTATAACTTCTTCGGTAACTAATCGAGGGAACTTAGATAAATCCATACTAAAAATCTTGCATAATTATCTACTTTGAAGGACAAAGTCTAATACTTTATAAATATTATAACAGTGGGACGCTTCAGTTCTTTCTATCAACTCATGTTTAAAACCCAGCCACAAGGCCTCTATTGTTCTTTTAAATTTAGAAAAAAACCACTGTCTCTCATCCTCAACAAAACTAATAGATATCAGTTTTCTCACACAAAACCCTCCAATTATGAGTCCAGAAAACATTTTTTTTTTTTTCTATAACTTCTTCCGTAACTAATCGAGGGAACTTAGATAAATTAATACTAAAAATCTTGCATAATTATCTACTTTGAAGGACAAAGTCTAATACTTTATAAATATTATAACGGTGGGACGCTTCAGTTCTTTCTATCAACTCATGTTTAAAACCCAGCCACAAGGCCTCTATTGTTCTTTCAAATTTAGAAAAAAGCCACTCTCTCTCATCCTCAACAAAACTAATAGATACCAGTTTTCTCACACAAAACCTTCCAATTATGAGTCCAGAAAACATCTTTTTTTTTTTTTTTTATAATTTCTTCGGTAACTAATCGAGGGAACTTAGATAAATCCATACTTGAAATCTTGCATAATTATCTACTTTGAAGGACAAAGTCTAATGCTTTATAAATATTATAACGGTGAGACGCTTCAGTTCTTTCTATCAACTCATGTTTAAAACCCAGCCACAAGGCCTCTATTGTTCTTTCAAATTTAGAAAAAAGCCACTCTCTCTCATCCTGAACAAAACTAATAGATACCAGTTTTCTCACACAAAACCTTCCAATTATGAGTCCAGAAAACATTTTTTTTTTTCTATAACTTCTTCGGTAACTAATCGAGGGAACTTAGATAAATCCATACTTGAAATCTTGCATAAGTATCTACTTTGAAGGACAAAGTTTAATACTTTATAAATATTATTACGGTGAGACGCTTCAGTTCTTTCTATCAACTTATTTTTAAAACCCAGCCACAAGGCCTCTATTGTTCTTTTAAATTTAGAAAAAAACTACTCTCTCTCATCCTCAACAAAACTAATAGATATCAGTTTTCTCACACAAAACCCTCCAATTATAAGTCCATAAAACATTTTTTTTTTTTTCTATAACTTCTTCGGTAACTAAATGAGGGAACTTAGATAAATCCATACTTGAAATCTTGCATAATTATCTACTTTGAAGGACAAAGTCTAATACTTTATAAATATTATAACGGTGGGACGCTTCAGTTCTTTCTATCAACTCATGTTTAAAACCCAGCCACAAGGCCTCTATTGTTCTTTCAAATTTAGAAAAAAGCCACTCTCTCTCATCGTCAACAAAACTAATAGATACCAGTTTTCTCACACAAAACCCTCCAATTATGAGTCCAGAAAAGATCTTTTTTTTTTTTTTATAACTTCTTCGGTAACTAATCGAGGGAACTTACATCAATCCATACTTGAAATCTTGCATAATTATCTACTTTGAAGGACAAAGTCTAATACTTTATAAATATTATAACGGTGAGACGCTTCAGTTCTTTCTATCAACTCATGTTTAAAACCCAGCCTCAAGGCCTCTATTGTTCTTTCAAATTTAGAAAAAAGCCACTCTCTTTCATCCTCACCAAAACTTATAGATATCAGTTTTCTCACACAAAACCCTCCAATTATGAGTCCAGAAAACATCTTTTTTTTTTTTTTATAACTTCTTCGGTAACTTATTGAGGGAGCTTAGATAAATCCATACTTGAAATCTTGCATAATTATCTACTTTGAAGGACAAAGTCTAATACTTTATAAATATAATAACGGTGAGACGCTTCAGTTCTTTCTATCAACTCATGTTTAAAACCCAGCCTCAAGGCCTCTATTGTTCTTTCAAATTTAGAAAAAAGCCACTCTCTCTCATCGTCAACAAAACTAATAGATACCAGTTTTCTCACACAAAACCCTCCAATTATGAGTCCAGAAAACATCTTTTTTTTTTTTTTTATAACTTCTTCGGTAACTAATCGAGGGAACTTACATAAATCCATACTTGAAATCTTGCATAATTATCTACTTTGAAGGACAAAGTCTAATACTTTATAAATATTATAACGGTGAGACGCTTCAGTTCTTTCTATCAACTCATGTTTAAAACCCAGCCTCAAGGCCTCTATTGTTCTTTCAAATTTAGAAAAAAGCCACTCTCTCTCATCCTCAACAAAACTTATAGATATCAGTTTTCTCACACAAAACCCTCCAATTATGAGTCCAGAAAACATCTTTTTTTTTTTTTTATAACTTCTTCGGTAACTTATTGAGGGAGCTTAGATAAATCCATACTTGAAATCTTGCATAATTATCTACTTTGAAGGACAAAGTCTAATACTTTATAAATATTATAACGGTGAGACGCTTCAGTTCTTTCTATCAACTCATGTTTAAAACCCAGCCACAAGGCCTCTATTGTTCTTTTAAATTTAGAAAAAAACCACTCTCTCTCATCCTCAACAAAACTAATAGATACCAGTTTTCTCACACAAAACCCTCCAATTATGAGTCCAGAAAACATTTTTTTTTTTCTATAACTTCTTCGATAACTAATCGAGGGAACTTAGATAAATCCATACTTGAAATCTTGCATAATTATCTACTTTGAAGGACAAAGTCTAATACTTTATAAATATTATACCGGTGAGACGCTTCAATTCTTTCTATCAACTCATGTTTAAAACCCAGCCAAAAGGCCTCTATTGTTCTTTCAAATTTAGAAAAAACCACTCTCTCTCATCCTCAACAAAACTAATAGATACTAGTTTTCTCACACAAAACCCTCCAATTATGAGTCCAGAAAACATTTTTTTTTTTTTTATAACTTCTTCGGTAACTAATCGAGGGAACTTAGATAAATCCATACTTGAAATCTTGCATAATTATCTACTTTGAAGGACAAAGTCTAATACTTTATAAATATTATAACGGTGAGACGCTTCAGTTCTTTCTATCAACTCATGTTTAAAACCCAGCCTCAAGGCCTCTATTGTTCTTTCAAATTTAGAAAAAAGCCACTCTCTCTCATCCTCAACAAAACTAATAGATACCAGTTTTCTCACACAAAACCCTCCAATTATTAGTCCAGAAAACATTTTTTTTTTTTTTTTATTACTTCTTCGGTAACTTATCGAGGGAACTTAGATAAATCCATACTTAAAATCTTGCATAATTATCTACTTTGAAGGACAAAGTCTAATACTTTATAAATATTATAACGGTGAGACGCTTCAGTTCTTTCTATCAACTCATGTTTAAAACCCAGCCACAAGGCCTCTATTGTTCTTTTAAATTTAGAAAAAAACCACTCTCTCTCATCCTCAACAAAACTAATAGATACCAGTTTTCTCACACAAAACCCTCCAATTATGAGTCCAGAAACATTTTTTTTTTTTCTATAACTTCTTCGATAACTAATCGAGGGAACTTAGATAAATCCATACTTGAAATCTTGCATAAGTATCTACTTTGAAGGACAAAGTCTAATACTTTATAAATATTATAACGGTGAGACGCTTCAGTTCTTTCTATCAACTCATGTTTAAAACCCAGCCACAAGGCCTCTATTGTTCTTTTAAATTTAGAAAAAAACCACTCTCTCTCATCCTCAACAAAACTAATAGATATCAGTTTTCTCACACAAAACCCTCCAATTATAAGTCCAGAAAACATTTTTTTTTTTTCTATAACTTCTTCGGTAACTAATCGAGGGAACTTAGATAAATCCATACTTGAAATCTTGCATAATTATCTACTTTGAAGGACAAAGTCTAATACTTTATAAATATTATAACGGTGAGACGCTTCAGTTCTTTCTATCAACTCATGTTTAAAACCCAGCCTCAAGGCCTCTATTGTTCTTTCAAATTTAGAAAAAAGCCACTCTCTCTCATCCTCAACAAAACTAATAGATACCAGTTTTCTCACACAAAACCCTCCAATTATTAGTCCAGAAAACATTTTTTTTTTTTTTTATTACTTCTTCGGTAACTTATCGAGGGAACTTAGATAAATCCATACTTAAAATCTTGCATAATTATCTACTTTGAAGGACAAAGTCTAATACTTTATAAATATTATAACGGTGAGACGCTTCAGTTCTTTCTATCAACTCATGTTTAAAACCCAGCCACAAGGCCTCTATTGTTCTTTTAAATTTAGAAAAAAACCACTCTCTCTCATCCTCAACAAAACTAATAGATATCAGTTTTCTCACACAAAACCCTCCAATTATAAGTCCAGAAAACATTTTTTTTTTTTCTATAACTTCTTCGGTAACTAATCGAGGGAACTTAGATAAATCCATACTTGAAATCTTGCATAATTATCTACTTTGAAGGACAAAGTCTAATACTTTATAAATATTATAACGGTGAGACGCTTCAGTTCTTTCTATCAACTCATGTTTAAAACCCAGCCTCAAGGCCTCTATTGTTCTTTCAAATTTAGAAAAAAGCCACTCTCTCTCATCCTCAACAAAACTAATAGATACCAGTTTTCTCACACAAAACCCTCCAATTATTAGTCCAGAAAACATTTTTTTTTTTTTTATTACTTCTTCGGTAACTTATCGAGGGAACTTAGATAAATCCATACTTAAAATCTTGCATAATTATCTACTTTGAAGGACAAAGTCTAATACTTTATAAATATTATAACGGTGAGACGCTTCAGTTCTTTCTATCAACTCATGTATAAAACCCAGCCTCAAGGCCTCTATTGTTCTTTCAAATTTAGAAAAAAGCCACTCTCTCTCATCCTCAACAAAACTTATAGATATCAGTTTTCTCACACAAAACCCTCCAATTATAAGTCCAGAAAACATTTTTTTTTTTTCTATAACTTCTTCGGTAACTAATCGAGGGAACTTAGATAAATCCATACTTGAAATCTTGCATAGGTATCTACTTTGAAGGACAAAGTCTAATACTTTATAAATATTATAACGGTTCTTTCTATCAACACATGTTTAAAACCCAGCCTCGAGGCCTTTATTGTTCTTTCAAATTTAGAAAAAAGCCACTCTCTCTCATCCTCAACAAAACTTATAGATATCAGTTTTCTCACACAAAACCCTCCAATTATAAGTCCAGAAAACATTTTTTTTTTTTTCTATAAGTTCTTCGGTAACTAATCGAGGGAACTTAGATAAATCCATACTTGAAATCTTGCATAATTATCTACTTTGAAGGACAAAGTCTAATACTTTATAAATATTATAACGGTGAGACGCTTCAGTTCTTTCTATCAACTCATGTTTAAAACCCAGCCACAAGGCCTCTATTGTTCTTTTAAATTTAGAAAAAAACCACTCTCTCTCATCCTCAACAAAACTAATAGATACCAGTTTTCTCACACAAAACCCTCCAATTATGAGTCCAGAAAACATTTTTTTTTTTTCTATAACTTCTTCGATAACTAATCGAGGGAACTTAGATAAATCCATACTTGAAATCTTGCATAAGTATCTACTTTGAAGGACAAAGTCTAATACTTTATAAATATTATAACGGTGAGACGCTTCAGTTCTTTCTATCAACTCATGTTTAAAACCCAGCCACAAGGCCTCTATTGTTCTTTTAAATTTAGAAAAAAACCACTCTCTCTCATCCTCAACAAAACTAATAGATATCAGTTTTCTCACACAAAACCCTCCAATTATAAGTCCAGAAAACATTTTTTTTTTTTCTATAACTTCTTCGGTAACTAATCGAGGGAACTTAGATAAATCCATACTTGAAATCTTGCATAATTATCTACTTTGAAGGACAAAGTCTAATACTTTATAAATATTATAACGGTGAGACGCTTCAGTTCTTTCTATCAACTCATGTTTAAAACCCAGCCTCAAGGCCTCTATTGTTCTTTCAAATTTAGAAAAAAGCCACTCTCTCTCATCCTCAACAAAACTAATAGATACCAGTTTTCTCACACAAAACCCTCCAATTATTAGTCCAGAAAACATTTTTTTTTTTTTTTATTACTTCTTCGGTAACTTATCGAGGGAACTTAGATAAATCCATACTTAAAATCTTGCATAATTATCTACTTTGAAGGACAAAGTCTAATACTTTATAAATATTATAACGGTGAGACGCTTCAGTTCTTTCTATCAACTCATGTTTAAAACCCAGCCACAAGGCCTCTATTGTTCTTTTAAATTTAGAAAAAAACCACTCTCTCTCATCCTCAACAAAACTAATAGATATCAGTTTTCTCACACAAAACCCTCCAATTATAAGTCCAGAAAACATTTTTTTTTTTTTCTATAACTTCTTCGGTAACTAATCGAGGGAACTTAGATAAATCCATACTTGAAATCTTGCATAATTATCTACTTTGAAGGACAAAGTCTAATACTTTATAAATATTATAACGGTGAGACGCTTCAGTTCTTTCTATCAACTCATGTTTAAAACCCAGCCTCAAGGCCTCTATTGTTCTTTCAAATTTAGAAAAAAGCCACTCTCTCTCATCCTCAACAAAACTAATAGATACCAGTTTTCTCACACAAAACCCTCCAATTATTAGTCCAGAAAACATTTTTTTTTTTTTATTACTTCTTCGGTAACTTATCGAGGGAACTTAGATAAATCCATACTTAAAATCTTGCATAATTATCTACTTTGAAGGACAAAGTCTAATACTTTATAAATATTATAACGGTGAGACGCTTCAGTTCTTTCTATCAACTCATGTATAAAACCCAGCCTCAAGGCCTCTATTGTTCTTTCAAATTTAGAAAAAAGCCACTCTCTCTCATCCTCAACAAAACTTATAGATATCAGTTTTCTCACACAAAACCCTCCAATTATAAGTCCAGAAAACATTTTTTTTTTTTTCTATAACTTCTTCGGTAACTAATCGAGGGAACTTAGATAAATCCATACTTGAAATCTTGCATAGGTATCTACTTTGAAGGACAAAGTCTAATACTTTATAAATATTATAACGGTTCTTTCTATCAACACATGTTTAAAACCCAGCCTCGAGGCCTTTATTGTTCTTTCAAATTTAGAAAAAAGCCACTCTCTCTCATCCTCAACAAAACTTATAGATATCAGTTTTCTCACACAAAACCCTCCAATTATAAGTCCAGAAAACATTTTTTTTTTTTTCTATAACTTCTTCGGTAACTAATCGAGGGAACTTAGATAAATCCATACTTAAAATCTTGCATAATTATCTACTTTGAAGGACAAAGTCTAATACTTTATAAATATTATAACGGTGAGACGCTTCAGTTCTTTCTATCAACTCATGTATAAAACCCAGCCTCAAGGCCTCTATTGTTCTTTCAAATTTAGAAAAAAGCCACTCTCTCTCATCCTCAACAAAACTTATAGATATCAGTTTTCTCACACAAAACCCTCCAATTATAAGTCCAGAAAACATTTTTTTTTTTTCTATAACTTCTTCGGTAACTAATCGAGAGAACTTAGATAAATCCATACTTGAAATCTTGCATAGGTATCTACTTTGAAGGACAAAGTCTAATACTTTATAAATATTATAACGGTTCTTTCTATCAACACATGTTTAAAACCCAGCCTCGAGGCCTTTATTGTTCTTTCAAATTTAGAAAAAAGCCACTCTCTCTCATCCTCAACAAAACTTATAGATATCAGTTTTCTCACACAAAACCCTCCAATTATAAGTCCAGAAAACATTTTTTTTTTTTTCTATAACTTCTTCGGTAACTAATCGAGGGAACTTAGATAAATCCATACTTGAAATCTTGCATAATTATCTACTTTGAAGGACAAAGTCTAATACTTTATAAATATTATAACGGTGAGACGCTTCAGTTCTTTCTATCAACTCATGTTTAAAACCCAGCCACAAGGCCTCTATTGTTCTTTTAAATTTAGAAAAAAACCACTCTCTCTCATCCTCAACAAAACTAATAGATACCAGTTTTCTCACACAAAACCCTCCAATTATGAGTCCAGAAAACATTTTTTTTTTTCTATAACTTCTTCGATAACTAATCGAGGGAACTTAGATAAATCCATACTTGAAATCTTGCATAAGTATCTACTTTGAAGGACAAAGTCTAATACTTTATAAATATTATAACGGTGAGACGCTTCAGTTCTTTCTATCAACTCATGTTTAAAACCCAGCCACAAGGCCTCTATTGTTCTTTTAAATTTAGAAAAAAACCACTCTCTCTCATCCTCAACAAAACTAATAGATATCAGTTTTCTCACACAAAACCCTCCAATTATAAGTCCAGAAAACATTTTTTTTTTTTCTATAACTTCTTCGGTAACTAATCGAGGGAACTTAGATAAATCCATACTTGAAATCTTGCATAATTATCTACTTTGAAGGACAAAGTCTAATACTTTATAAATATTATAACGGTGAGACGCTTCAGTTCTTTCTATCAACTCATGTTTAAAACCCAGCCACAAGGCCTCTATTGTTCTTTTAAATTTAGAAAAAAAACCACTCTCTCTCATCCTCAACAAAACTAATAGATATCAGTTTTCTCACACAAAACCCTCCAATTATAAGTCCAGAAAACATTTTTTTTTTTTCTATAACTTCTTCGGTAACTAATCGAGGGAACTTAGATAAATCCATACTTGAAATCTTGCATAATTATCTACTTTAAAAGACAAAGTCTAATACTTTATAAATATTATAACGGTGAGACGCTTCAGTTCTTTCTATCAACTCATGTTTAAAACCCAGCCTCAAGGCCTCTATTGTTCTTTCAAATTTAGAAAAAAGCCACTCTCTCTCATCCTCAACAAAACTAATACATACCAGTTTTCTCACACAAAACCCTCCAATTATTAGTCCAGAAAACATTTTTTTTTTTTTTTTTATTACTTCTTCGGTAACTTATCGAGGGAACTTAGATAAATCCATACTTAAAATCTTGCATAATTATCTACTTTGAAGGACAAAGTCTAATACTTTATAAATATTATAACTGTGAGACGCTTCAGTTCTTTCTATCAACTCATGTTTATAACCCAGCCTCAAGGCCTCTATTGTTCTTTCAAATTTAGAAAAAAGCCACTCTCTCTCATCCTCAACAAAACTAATAGATACCAGTTTTCTCACACAAAACCCTCCAATTATGAGTCCAGAAAACATTTTTTTTTTTCTATAACTTCTTCCGTAACTAATCGAGGGAACTTAGATAAATGAATACTTAAAATCTTGCATAATTATCTACTTTGAAGGACAAAGTCTAATACTTTATAAATATTATAACGGTGAGACGCTTCAGTTCTTTCTATCAACTCATGTATAAAACCCAGCCTCAAGGCCTCTATTGTTCTTTCAAATTTAGAAAAAAGCCACTCTCTCTCATCCTCAACAAAACTTATAGATATCAGTTTTCTCACACAAAACCCTCCAATTATAAGTCCAGAAAACATTTTTTTTTTTTTCTATAACTTCTTCGGTAACTTATCGAGGGAACTTAGATAAATCCATACTTGAAATCTTGCATAATTATCTACTTTGAAGGACAAAGTCTAATACTTTATAAATATTATAACGGTGAGACGCTTCAGTTCTTTCTATCAACTCATGTTTAAAACCCAGCCTCAAGGCCTCTATTGTTCTTTCAAATTTAGAAAAAAGCCACCCTCTCTCATCCTCAACAAAACTAATAGATATCAGTTTTCTCACACAAAACCCTCCAATTATAAGTCCAGAAAACATTTTTTTTTTTTCTATAACTTCTTCGGTAACTAATCGAGGGAACTTAGATAAATCCATACTTGAAATCTTGCATAGGTATCTACTTTGAAGGACAAAGTCTAATACTTTATAAATATTATAACGGTTCTTTCTATCAACACATGTTTAAAACCCAGCCTCGAGGCCTTTATTGTTCTTTCAAATTTAGAAAAAAGCCACTCTCTCTCATCCTCAACAAAACTTATAGATATCAGTTTTCTCACACAAAACCCTCCAATTATAAGTCCAGAAAACATTTTTTTTTTTTTCTATAACTTCTTCGGTAACTAATCGAGGGAACTTAGATAAATCCATACTTGAAATCTTGCATAATTATCTACTTTGAAGGACAAAGTCTAATACTTTATAAATATTATAACGGTGAGACGCTTCAGTTCTTTCTATCAACTCATGTTTAAAACCCAGTCTCAAGGCCTCTATTGTTCTTTCAAATTTAGAAAAAAGCCACTCTCTCTCATCCTCAACAAAACTAATAGATACCAGTTTTCTCACACAAAACCCTCCAATTATTAGTCCAGAAAACATTTTTTTTTTTTTTATTACTTCTTCGGTAACTTATCGAGGGAACTTAGATAAATCCATACTTAAAATCTTGCATAATTATCTACTTTGAAGGACAAAGTCTAATACTTTATAAATATTATAACGGTGAGACGCTTCAGTTCTTTCTATCAACTCATGTTTAAAACCCAGCCACAAGGCCTCTATTGTTCTTTTAAATTTAGAAAAAAACCACTCTCTCTCATCCTCAACAAAACTAATAGATATCAGTTTTCTCACACAAAACCCTCCAATTATAAGTCCAGAAAACATTTTTTTTTTTTCTATAACTTCTTCGGTAACTATTCGAGGGAACTTAGATAAATCCATACTTGAAATCTTGCATAATTATCTACTTTAAAGGACAAAGTCTAATACTTTATAAATATTATAACGGTGAGACGCTTCAGTTCTTTCTATCAACTCATGTTTAAAACCCAGCCTCAAGGCCTCTATTGTTCTTTCAAATTTAGAAAAAAGCCACTCTCTCTCATCCTCAACAAAACTAATACATACCAGTTTTCTCACACAAAACCCTCCAATTATTAGTCCAGAAAACATTTTTTTTTTTTTTTTATTACTTCTTCGGTAACATATCGAGGGAACTTAGATAAATCCATACTTAAAATCTTGCATAATTATCTACTTTGAAGGACAAAGTCTAATACTTTATAAATATTATAACTGTGAGACGCTTCAGTTCTTTCTATCAACTCATGTTTAAAACCCAGCCTCAAGGCCTCTATTGTTCTTTCAAATTTAGAAAAAAGCCACTCTCTCTCATCCTCAACAAAACTAATAGATACCAGTTTTCTTACACAAAACCCTCCAATTATGAGTCCAGAAAACATTTTTTTTTTTCTATAACTTCTTCCGTAACTAATCGAGGGAACTTAGATAAATGAATACTAAAAATCTTGCATAATTATCTACTTTGAAGGACAAAGTCTAATACTTTATAAATATTATAACGGTGGGACGCTTCAGTTCTTTCTATCAGTTCATGTTTAAAACCCAGCCACAAGGCCTCTATTGTTCTTTCAAATTTAGAAAAAAGCCACTCTCTCTCATCCTCAACAAAACTAATAGATACCAGTTTTCTCACATAAAACCTTCCAATTATGAGTCCAGAAAACATCTTTTTTTTTTTTTTTTATAATTTCTTCGGTAACTAATCGAGGGAACTTAGATAAATCCATACTTGAAATCTTGCATAGGTATCTACTTTGAAGGACAAAGTCTAATACTTTATAAATATTATAACGGTTCTTTCTATCAACACATGTTTAAAACCCAGCCTCAAGGCCTCTATTGTTCTTTCAAATTTAGAAAAAAGCCACTCTCTCTCATCCTTAACAAAACTTATAGATATCAGTTTTCTCACACAAAACCCTCCAATTATAAGACCAGAAAACATTTTTTTTTTTTTCTATAACTTCTTCGGTAACTAATCGAGGGAACTTAGATAAATCCATACTTGAAATCTTGCATAATTATCTACTTTGAAGGACAAAGTCTAATACTTTATAAATATTATAACGGTGAGACGCTTCAGTTCTTTCTATCAACTCATGTTTAAAACCCAGCCTCGAGGCCTCTATTGTTCTTTCAAATTTAGAAAAAAGCCACTCTCTCTCATCCTCAACAAAACTAATAGATACCAGTTTTCTCACACAAAACCCTCCAATTATTAGTCCAGAAAACATTTTTTTTTTTTTTTATTACTTCTTCGGTAACTTATCGAGGGAACTTAGATAAATCCATACTTAAAATCTTGCATAATTATCTACTTTGAAGGACAAAGTCTAATACTTTATAAATATTATAACGGTGAGACGCTTCAGTTCTTTCTATCAACTCATGTTTAAAACCCAGCCACAAGGCCTCTATTGTTCTTTTAAATTTAGAAAAAAACCACTCTCTCTCATCCTCAACAAAACTAATAGATATCAGTTTTCTCACACAAAACCCTCCAATTATAAGTCCAGAAAACATTTTTTTTTTTTCTATAACTTCTTCGGTAACTAATCGAGGGAACTTAGATAAATCCATACTTGAAATCTTGCATAATTATCTACTTTGAAGGACAAAGTCTAATACTTTATAAATATTATAACAGTGAGACGCTTCAGTTCTTTCTATCAACTCATGTTTAAAACCCAGCCACAAGGCCTCTATTGTTCTTTCAAATTTAGAAAAAAGCCACTCTCTCTCATCCTCAACAAAACTAATAGATACCAGTTTTCTCACACAAAACCCTCCAATTATTAGTCCAGAAAACATTTTTTTTTTTTTTATTACTTCTTCGGTAACTTATCGAGGGAACTTAGATAAATCCATAATTAAAATCTTGCATAATTATCTACTTTGAAGGACAAAGTCTAATACTTTATAAATATTATAACGGTGAGACGCTTCAGTTCTTTCTATCAACTCATGTTTAAAACCCAGCCACAAGGCCTCTATTGTTCTTTTAAATTTAGAAAAAAACCACTCTCTCTCATCCTCAACAAAACTAATAGATACCAGTTTTCTCACACAAAACCCTCCAATTATGAGTCCAGAAAACATTTTTTTTTTTCTATAACTTCTTCGATAACTAATCGAGGGAACTTAGATAAATCCATACTTGAAATCTTGCATAAGTATCTACTTTGAAGGACAAAGTCTAATACTTTATAAATATTATAACGGTGAGACGCTTCAGTTCTTTCTATCAACTCATGTTTAAAACCCAGCCACAAGGCCTCTATTGTTCTTTTAAATTTAGAAAAAAACCACTCTCTCTCATCCTCAACAAAACTAATAGATATCAGTTTTCTCACACAAAACCCTCCAATTATAAGTCCAGAAAACATTTTTTTTTTTTCTATAACTTCTTCGGTAACTAATCGAGGGAACTTAGATAAATCCATACTTGAAATCTTGCATAATTATCTACTTTGAAGGACAAAGTCTAATACTTTATAAATATTATAACGGTGAGACGCTTCAGTTCTTTCTATCAACTCATGTTTAAAACCCAGCCACAAGGCCTCTATTGTTCTTTTAAATTTAGAAAAAAGCCACTCTCTCTCATCCTCAACAAAACTAATAGATATCAGTTTTCTCACACAAAACCCTCCAATTATAAGTCCAGAAAACATTTTTTTTTTTTTCTATAACTTCTTCGGTAACTAATCGAGGGAACTTAGATAAATCCATACTTGAAATCTTGCATAATTATCTACTTTGAAGGACAAAGTCTAATACTTTATAAATATTATAACGGTGAGACGCTTCAGTTCTTTCTATCAACTCATGTTTAAAACCCAGCCTCAAGGCCTCTATTGTTCTTTCAAATTTAGAAAAAAGCCACTCTCTCTCATCCTCAACAAAACTAATAGATACCAGTTTTCTCACACAAAACCCTCCAATTATTAGTCCAGAAAACATTTTTTTTTTTTTTATTACTTCTTCGGTAACTTATCGAGGGAACTTAGATAAATCCATACTTAAAATCTTGCATAATTATCTACTTTGAAGGACAAAGTCTAATACTTTATAAATATTATAACGGTGAGACGCTTCAGTTCTTTCTATCAACTCATGTTTAAAACCCAGCCACAAGGCCTCTATTGTTCTTTTAAATTTAGAAAAAAACCACTCTCTCTCATCCTCAACAAAACTAATAGATACCAGTTTTCTCACACAAAACCCTCCAATTATGAGTCCAGAAAACATTTTTTTTTTTCTATAACTTCTTCGATAACTAATCGAGGGAACTTAGATAAATCCATACTTGAAATCTTGCATAATTATCTACTTTGAAGGACAAAGTCTAATACTTTATAAATATTATAACGGTGAGACGCTTCAGTTCTTTCTATCAACTCATGTTTAAAACCCAGCCACAAGGCCTCTATTGTTCTTTTAAATTTAGAAAAAAACCACTCTCTCTCATCCTCAACAAAACTAATAGATATCAGTTTTCTCACACAAAACCCTCCAATTATAAGTCCAGAAAACATTTTTTTTTTTTCTATAACTTCTTCGGTAACTAATCGAGGGAACTTAGATAAATCCATACTTGAAATCTTGCATAATTATCTACTTTGAAGGACAAAGTCTAATACTTTATAAATATTATAACGGTGAGACGCTTCAGTTCTTTCTATCAACTCATGTTTAAAACCCAGCCACAAGGCCTCTATTGTTCTTTTAAATTTAGAAAAAAACCACTCTCTCTCATCCTCAACAAAACTAATAGATATCAGTTTTCTCACACAAAACCCTCCAATTATAAGTCCAGAAAACATTTTTTTTTTTTCTATAACTTCTTCGGTAACTAATCGAGGGAACTTAGATAAATCCATACTTGAAATCTTGCATAATTATCTACTTTAAAGGACAAAGTCTAATACTTTATAAATATTATAACGGTGAGACGCTTCAGTTCTTTCTATCAACTCATGTTTAAAACCCAGCCTCAAGGCCTCTATTGTTCTTTCAAATTTAGAAAAAAGCCACTCTCTCTCATCCTCAACAAAACTAATAGATACCAGTTTTCTCACATAAAACCTTCCAATTATGAGTCCAGAAAACATCTTTTTTTTTTTTTTTATAATTTCTTCGGTAACTAATCGAGGGAACTTAGATAAATCCATACTTGAAATCTTGCATAGGTATCTACTTTGAAGGACAAAGTCTAATACTTTATAAATATTATAACGGTTCTTTCTATCAACACATGTTTAAAACCCAGCCTCAAGGCCTCTATTGTTCTTTCAAATTTAGAAAAAAGCCACTCTCTCTCATCCTCAACAAAACTTATAGATATCAGTTTTCTCACACAAAACCCTCCAATTATAAGTCCAGAAAACATTTTTTTTTTTTTCTATAACTTCTTCGGTAACTAATCGAGGGAACTTAGATAAATCCATACTTGAAATCTTGCATAATTATCTACTTTGAAGGACAAAGTCTAATACTTTATAAATATTATAACGGTGAGACGCTTCAGTTCTTTCTATCAACTCATGTTTAAAACCCAGCCTCAAGGCCTCTATTGTTCTTTCAAATTTAGAAAAAAGCCACTGTCTCTCATCCTCAACAAAACTAATAGATACCAGTTTTCTCACACAAAACCCTCCAATTAATAGTCCAGAAAACATTTTTTTTTTTTTTATTACTTATTCGGTAACATATCGAGGGAACTTAGATAAATCCATACTTAAAATCTTGCATAATTATCTACTTTGAAGGACAAAGTCTAATACTTTATAAATATTATAACGGTGAGACGCTTCAGTTCTTTTTATCAACTCATGTTTAAAACCCAGCCACAAGGCCTCTATTGTTCTTTTAAATTTAGAAAAAAACCACTCTCTCTCATCCTCAACAAAACTAATAGATATCAGTTTTCTCTTACAAAACCCTCCAATTATAAGTCCAGAAAACATTTTTTTTTTTTCTATAACTTCTTCGGTAACTAATCGAGGGAACTTAGATAAATCCATACTTGAAATCTTGCATAATTATCTACTTTAAAGGACAAAGTCTAATACTTTATAAATATTATAACGGTGAGACGCTTCAGTTCTTTCTATCAACTCATGTTTAAAACCCAGCCTCAAGGCCTCTATTGTTCTTTCAAATTTAGAAAAAAGCCACTCTCTCTCATCCTCAACAAAACTAATAGATATCAGTTTTCTCACACAAAACCCTCCAATTATAAGTCCAGAAAACATTTTTTTTTTTTTTATTACTTATTCGGTAACATATCGAGGGAACTTAGATAAATCCATACTTAAAATCTTGCATAATTATCTACTTTGAAGGACAAAGTCTAATACTTTATAAATATTATAACGGTGAGACGCTTCAGTTCTTTTTATCAACTCATGTTTAAAACCCAGCCACAAGGCCTCTATTGTTCTTTTAAATTTAGAAAAAAACCACTCTCTCTCATCCTCAACAAAACTAATAGATATCAGTTTTCTCTTACAAAACCCTCCAATTATAAGTCCAGAAAACATTTTTTTTTTTTCTATAACTTCTTCGGTAACTAATCGAGGGAACTTAGATAAATCCATACTTGAAATCTTGCATAATTATCTACTTTAAAGGACAAAGTCTAATACTTTATAAATATTATAACCGTGAGACGCTTCAGTTCTTTCTATCAACTCATGTTTAAAACCCAGCCTCAAGGCCTCTATTGTTCTTTCAAATTTAGAAAAAAGCCACTCTCTCTCATCCTCAACAAAACTTATAGATATCAGTTTTCTCACACAAAACCCTCCAATTATAAGTCCAGAAAACATTTTTTTTTTTTCTATAACTTCTTCGGTAACTAATCGAGGGAACTTAGATAAATCCATACTTGAAATCTTGCATAATTATCTACTTTAAAGGACAAAGTCTAATACTTTATAAATATTATAACGGTGAGACGCTTCAGTTCTTTCTATCAACTCATGTTTAAAACCCAGCCTCAAGGCCTCTATTGTTCTTTCAAATTTAGAAAAAAGCCACTCTCTCTCATCCTCAACAAAACTAATAGATATCAGTTTTCTCACACAAAACCCTCCAATTATAAGTCCAGAAAACATTTTTTTTTTTTCTATAACTTCTTCGGTAACTAATCGAGGGAACTTAGATAAATCCATACTTGAAATCTTGCATAGGTATCTACTTTGAAGGACAAAGTCTAATACTTTATAAATATTATAACGGTTCTTTCTATCAACACATGTTTAAAACCCAGCCTCGAGGCCTCTATTGTTCTTTCAAATTTAGAAAAAAGCCACTCTCTCTCATCCTCAACAAAACTTATAGATATCAGTTTTCTCACACAAAACCCTCCAATTATAAGTCCAGAAAACATTTTTTTTTTTTTCTATAACTTCTTCGGTAACTAATAGAGGGAACTTAGATAAATCCATACATGAAATCTTGCATAATTATCTACTTTGAAGGACAAAGTCTAATACTTTATAAATATTATAACGGTGAGACGCTTCAGTTCTTTCTATCAACTCATGTTTAAAACCCAGCCTCAAGGCCTCTATTGTTCTTTCAAATCTAGAAAAAAGCCACTCTCTCTCATCCTCAACAAAACTAATAGATACCAGTTTTCTCACACAAAACCCTCCAATTATTAGTCCAGAAAACATTTTTTTTTTTTTTATTACTTCTTCGGTAACTTATCGAGGGAACTTAGATAAATCCATACTTAAAATCTTGCATAATTATCTACTTTGAAGGACAAAGTCTAATACTTTATAAATATTATAACGGTGAGACGCTTCAGTTCTTTCTATCAACTCATGTTTAAAACCCAGCCACAAGGCCTCTATTGTTCTTTTAAATTTAGAAAAAAACCACTCTCTCTCATCCTCAACAAAACTAATAGATACCAGTTTTCTCACACAAAACCCTCCAATTATGAGTCCAGAAAACATTTTTTTTTTTCTATAACTTCTTCGATAACTAATCGAGGGAACTTAGATAAATCCATACTTGAAATCTTGCATAATTATCTACTTTGAAGGACAAAGTCTAATACTTTATACATATTATAACGGTGAGACGCTTCAGTTCTTTCTATCAACTCATGTTTAAAACCCAGCCACAAGGCCTCTATTGTTCTTTTAAATTTAGAAAAAAACCACTCTCTCTCATCCTCAACAAAACTAATAGATATCAGTTTTCTCACACAAAACCCTCCAATTATAAGTCCAGAAAACATTTTTTTTTTTTCTATAACTTCTTCGGTAACTAATCGAGGGAACTTAGATAAATCCATACTTGAAATCTTGCATAATTATCTACTTTGAAGGACAAAGTCTAATACTTTATAAATATTATAACGGTGAGACGCTTCAGTTCTTTCTATCAACTCATGTTTAAAACCCAGCCACAAGGCCTCTATTGTTCATTTAAATTTAGAAAAAAACCACTCTCTCTCATCCTCAACAAAACTAATAGATATCAGTTTTCTCACACAAAACCCTCCAATTATAAGTCCAGAAAACATTTTTTTTTTTTCTATAACTTCTTCGGTAACTAATCGAGGGAACTTAGATAAATCCAAACTTGAAATCTTGCATAATTATCTACTTTGAAGGACAAAGTCTAATACTTTATAAATATTATAACAGTGAGACGCTTCAGTTCTTTCTATCAACTCATGTTTAAAACCGAGCCACAAGGCCTCTATTGTTCTTTCAAATTTAGAAAAAAACCACTCTCTCTCATCCTCAACAAAACTTATAGATATCAGTTTTCTCACACAAAACCCTCCAATTATGAGTCCAGAAAACATTTTTTTTTTTCTATAACTTCTTCCGTAACTAATCGAGGGAACTTAGATAAATGAATACTAAAAATCTTGCATAATTATCTACTTTGAAGGAAAAAGTCTAATACTTTATAAATATTATAACGGTGGGACGCTTCAGTTCTTTCTATCAACTCATGTTTAAAACCCAGCCACAAGGCCTCTATTGTTCTTTCAAATTTAGAAAAAAGCCACTCTTTCTCATCCTCAACAAAACTAATAGATACCAGTTTTCTCACACAAAACCTTCCAATTATGAGTCCAGAAAACATCTTTTTTTTTTTTTTTATAATTTCTTCGGTAACTAATCGAGGGAACTTAGATAAATCCATACTTGAAATCTTGCATAATTATCTACTTTGAAGGACAAAGTCTAATGCTTTATAAATATTATAACGGTGAGACGCTTCAGTTCTTTCTATCAACTCATGTTTAAAACCCAGCCACAAGGCCTCTATTGTTCTTTCAAATTTAGAAAAAAGCCACTCTCTCTCATCCTCAACAAAACTAATAGATACCAGTTTTCTCACACAAAACCCTCCAATTATTAGTCCAGAAAACATTTTTTTTTTTCTATAACTTCTTCGGTAACTAATCGAGGGAACTTAGATAAATCCATACTTGAAATCTTGCATAATTATCTACTTTGAAGGACAAAGTCTAATACTTTATAAATATTATAACAGTGAGACGCTTCAGTTCTTTCTATCAACTCATGTTTAAAACCGAGCCACAAGGCCTCTATTGTTCTTTCAAATTTAGAAAAAAACCACTCTCTCTCATCCTCAACAAAACTTATAGATATCAGTTTTCTCACACAAAACCCTCCAATTATGAGTCCAGAAAACATTTTTTTTTTTTTTATAACTTCTTCGGTAACTAATCGAGGGAACTTAGATAAATCCATACTAAAAATCTTGCATAATTATCTACTTTGAAGGACAAAGTCTAATACTTTATAAATATTATAACAGTGGGACGCTTCAGTTCTTTCTATCAACTCATGTTTAAAACCCAGCCACAAGGCCTCTATTGTTCTTTTAAATTTAGAAAAAAACCACTCTCTCTCATCCTCAACAAAACTAATAGATATCAGTTTTCTCACACAAAACCCTCCAATTATGAGTCCAGAAAACATTTTTTTTTTTTCTATAACTTCTTCCGTAACTAATCGAGGGAACTTAGATAAATTAATACTAAAAATCTTGCATAATTATCTACTTTGAAGGACAAAGTCTAATACTTTATAAATATTATAACGGTGGGACGCTTCAGTTCTTTCTATCAACTCATGTTTAAAACCCAGCCACAAGGCCTCTATTGTTCTTTCAAATTTAGAAAAAAGCCACTCTCTCTCATCCTCAACAAAACTAATAGATACCAGTTTTCTCACACAAAACCTTCCAATTATGAGTCCAGAAAACATCTTTTTTTTTTTTTTTTATAATTTCTTCGGTAACTAATCGAGGGAACTTAGATAAATCCATACTTGAAATCTTGCATAATTATCTACTTTGAAGGACAAAGTCTAATGCTTTATAAATATTATAACGGTGAGACGCTTCAGTTCTTTCTATCAACTCATGTTTAAAACCCAGCCACAAGGCCTCTATTGTTCTTTCAAATTTAGAAAAAAGCCACTCTCTCTCATCCTGAACAAAACTAATAGATACCAGTTTTCTCACACAAAACCTTCCAATTATGAGTCCAGAAAACATTTTTTTTTTTTTTATAACTTCTTCGGTAACTAATCGAGGGAACTTAGATAAATCCATACTAAAAATCTTGCATAATTATCTACTTTGAAGGACAAAGTCTAATACTTTATAAATATTATAACAGTGGGACGCTTCAGTTCTTTCTATCAACTCATGTTTAAAACCCAGCCACAAGGCCTCTATTGTTCTTTTAAATTTAGAAAAAAACCACTCTCTCTCATCCTCAACAAAACTAATAGATATCAGTTTTCTCACACAAAACCCTCCAATTATGAGTCCAGAAAACATTTTTTTTTTTTCTATAACTTCTTCCGTAACTAATCGAGGGAACTTAGATAAATTAATACTAAAAATCTTGCATAATTATCTACTTTGAAGGACAAAGTCTAATACTTTATAAATATTATAACGGTGGGACGCTTCAGTTCTTTCTATCAACTCATGTTTAAAACCCAGCCACAAGGCCTCTATTGTTCTTTCAAATTTAGAAAAAAGCCACTCTCTCTCATCCTCAACAAAACTAATAGATACCAGTTTTCTCACACAAAACCTTCCAATTATGAGTCCAGAAAACATCTTTTTTTTTTTTTTTTATAATTTCTTCGGTAACTAATCGAGGGAACTTAGATAAATCCATACTTGAAATCTTGCATAATTATCTACTTTGAAGGACAAAGTCTAATGCTTTATAAATATTATAACGGTGAGACGCTTCAGTTCTTTCTATCAACTCATGTTTAAAACCCAGCCACAAGGCCTCTATTGTTCTTTCAAATTTAGAAAAAAGCCACTCTCTCTCATCCTGAACAAAACTAATAGATACCAGTTTTCTCACACAAAACCTTCCAATTATGAGTCCAGAAAACATTTTTTTTTTTCTATAACTTCTTCGGTAACTAATCGAGGGAACTTAGATAAATCCATACTTGAAATCTTGCATAAGTATCTACTTTGAAGGACAAAGTTTAATACTTTATAAATATTATTACGGTGAGACGCTTCAGTTCTTTCTATCAACTTATTTTTAAAACCCAGCCACAAGGCCTCTATTGTTCTTTTAAATTTAGAAAAAAACTACTCTCTCTCATCCTCAACAAAACTAATAGATATCAGTTTTCTCACACAAAACCCTCCAATTATAAGTCCATAAAACATTTTTTTTTTTTTCTATAACTTCTTCGGTAACTAAATGAGGGAACTTAGATAAATCCATACTTGAAATCTTGCATAATTATCTACTTTGAAGGACAAAGTCTAATACTTTATAAATATTATAACGGTGGGACGCTTCAGTTCTTTCTATCAACTCATGTTTAAAACCCAGCCACAAGGCCTCTATTGTTCTTTCAAATTTAGAAAAAAGCCACTCTCTCTCATCGTCAACAAAACTAATAGATACCAGTTTTCTCACACAAAATCCTCCAATTATGAGTCCAGAAAAGATCTTTTTTTTTTTTTTATAACTTCTTCGGTAACTAATCGAGGGAACTTACATCAATCCATACTTGAAATCTTGCATAATTATCTACTTTGAAGGACAAAGTCTAATACTTTATAAATATTATAACGGTGAGACGCTTCAGTTCTTTCTATCAACTCATGTTTAAAACCCAGCCTCAAGGCCTCTATTGTTCTTTCAAATTTAGAAAAAAGCCACTCTCTTTCATCCTCACCAAAACTTATAGATATCAGTTTTCTCACACAAAACCCTCCAATTATGAGTCCAGAAAACATCTTTTTTTTTTTTTTATAACTTCTTCGGTAACTTATTGAGGGAGCTTAGATAAATCCATACTTGAAATCTTGCATAATTATCTACTTTGAAGGACAAAGTCTAATACTTTATAAATATAATAACGGTGAGACGCTTCAGTTCTTTCTATCAACTCATGTTTAAAACCCAGCCTCAAGGCCTCTATTGTTCTTTCAAATTTAGAAAAAAGCCACTCTCTCTCATCGTCAACAAAACTAATAGATACCAGTTTTCTCACACAAAACCCTCCAATTATGAGTCCAGAAAACATCTTTTTTTTTTTTTTTATAACTTCTTCGGTAACTAATCGAGGGAACTTACATAAATCCATACTTGAAATCTTGCATAATTATCTACTTTGAAGGACAAAGTCTAATACTTTATAAATATTATAACGGTGAGACGCTTCAGTTCTTTCTATCAACTCATGTTTAAAACCCAGCCTCAAGGCCTCTATTGTTCTTTCAAATTTAGAAAAAAGCCACTCTCTCTCATCCTCAACAAAACTTATAGATATCAGTTTTCTCACACAAAACCCTCCAATTATGAGTCCAGAAAACATCTTTTTTTTTTTTTTATAACTTCTTCGGTAACTTATTGAGGGAGCTTAGATAAATCCATACTTGAAATCTTGCATAATTATCTACTTTGAAGGACAAAGTCTAATACTTTATAAATATTATAACGGTGAGACGCTTCAGTTCTTTCTATCAACTCATGTTTAAAACCCAGCCACAAGGCCTCTATTGTTCTTTTAAATTTAGAAAAAAACCACTCTCTCTCATCCTCAACAAAACTAATAGATACCAGTTTTCTCACACAAAACCCTCCAATTATGAGTCCAGAAAACATTTTTTTTTTTCTATAACTTCTTCGATAACTAATCGAGGGAACTTAGATAAATCCATACTTGAAATCTTGCATAATTATCTACTTTGAAGGACAAAGTCTAATACTTTATAAATATTATACCGGTGAGACGCTTCAATTCTTTCTATCAACTCATGTTTAAAACCCAGCCAAAAGGCCTCTATTGTTCTTTCAAATTTAGAAAAAACCACTCTCTCTCATCCTCAACAAAACTAATAGATACTAGTTTTCTCACACAAAACCCTCCAATTATGAGTCCAGAAAACATTTTTTTTTTTTTTATAACTTCTTCGGTAACTAATCGAGGGAACTTAGATAAATCCATACTTGAAATCTTGCATAATTATCTACTTTGAAGGACAAAGTCTAATACTTTATAAATATTATAACGGTGAGACGCTTCAGTTCTTTCTATCAACTCATGTTTAAAACCCAGCCTCAAGGCCTCTATTGTTCTTTCAAATTTAGAAAAAAGCCACTCTCTCTCATCCTCAACAAAACTTATAGATATCAGTTTTCTCACACAAAACCCTCCAATTATGAGTCCAGAAAACATCTTTTTTTTTTTTTTATAACTTCTTCGGTAACTTATTGAGGGAGCTTAGATAAATCCATACTTGAAATCTTGCATAATTATCTACTTTGAAGGACAAAGTCTAATACTTTATAAATATTATAACGGTGAGACGCTTCAGTTCTTTCTATCAACTCATGTTTAAAACCCAGCCTCAAGGCCTCTATTGTTCTTTCAAATTTAAAAAAAGCCACTCTCTCTCATCCTCAACAAAACTAATAGATATCAGTTTTCTCACACAAAACCCTCCAATTATGAGTCCAGAAAACATTTTTTTTTTTTTCTATAACTTCTTCCGTAACTAATCGAGGGAACTTAGATAAATGAATACTAAAAATCTTGCATAATTATCTACTTTGAAGGACAAAGTCTAATACTTTATAAATATTATAACGGTGGGACGCTTCAGTTCTTTCTATCAACTCATGTTTAAAACCCAGCCTCAAGGCCTCTATTGTTCTTTCAAATTTAAAAAAAGCCACTCTCTCTCATCCTCAACAAAACTAATAGATATCAGTTTTCTCACACAAAACCCTCCAATTATGAGTCCAGAAAACATTTTTTTTTTTTTCTATAACTTCTTCCGTAACTAATCGAGGGAACTTAGATAAATGAATACTAAAAATCTTGCATAATTATCTACTTTGAAGGACAAAGTCTAATACTTTATAAATATTATAACGGTGGGACGCTTCAGTTCTTTCTATCAACTCATGTTTAAAACCCAGCCACAAGGCCTCTATTGTTCTTTCAAATTTAGAAAAAAGCCACTCTCTCTCATCCTCAACAAAACTAATAGATACCAGTTTTCTCACACAAAACCTTCCAATTATGAGTCCAGAAAACATCTTTTTTTTTTTTTTTTTTATAATTTCTTCGGTAACTAATCGAGGGAACTTAGATAAATCCATACTTGAAATCTTGCATAATTATCTACTTTGAAGGACAAAGTCTAATGCTTTATAAATATTATAACGGTGAGACGCTTCAGTTCTTTCTATCAACTCATGTTTAAAACCCAGCCACAAGGCCTCTATTGTTCTTTCAAATTTAGAAAAAAGCCACTCTCTCTCATCCTCAACAAAACTAATAGATACCAGTTTTCTCACACAAAACCCTCCAATTATTAGTCCAGAAAACATTTTTTTTTTCTATAACTTCTTCGGTAACTAATCGAGGGAACTTAGATAAATCCATACTTGAAATCTTGCATAATTATCTACTTTGAAGGACAAAGTCTAATACTTTATAAATATTATAACGGTGAGACGCTTCAGTTCTTTCTATCAACTCATGTTTAAAACCCAGCCTCAAGGCCTCTATTGTTCTTTCAAATTTAGAAAAAAGCCACTCTCTCTCATCGTCAACAAAACTAATAGATACCAGTTTTCTCACACAAAACCTTCCAATTATGAGTCCAGAAAACATTTTTTTTTTTCTATAACTTCTTCGGTAACTAATCGAGGGAACTTAGATAAATCCATACTTGAAATCTTGCATAAGTATCTACTTTGAAGGACAAAGTTTAATACTTTATAAATATTATAACGGTGAGACGCTTCAGTTCTTTCTATCAACTCATTTTTAAAACCCAGCCACAAGGCCTCTATTGTTCTTTTAAATTTAGAAAAAAACCACTCTCTCTCATCCTCAACAAAACTAATAGATATCAGTTTTCTCACACAAAACCCTCCAATTATAAGTCCATAAAACATTTTTTTTTTTTTCTATAACTTCTTCGGTAACTAAATGAGGGAACTTAGATAAATCCATACTTGAAATCTTGCATAATTATCTACTTTGAAGGACAAAGTCTAATACTTTATAAATATTATAACGGTGAGACGCTTCAGTTCTTTCTATCAACTCATGTTTAAAACCCAGCCTCAAGGCCTCTATTGTTCTTTCAAATTTAGAAAAAAGCCACTCTCTCTCATCCTCAACAAAACTAATAGATACCAGTTTTCTCACACAAAACCTTCCAATTATGAGTCCAGAAAACATCTTTTTTTTTTTTTTATAACTTCTTCGGTAACTAATCGAGGGAACTTAGATAAATCCATACTTGAAATCTTGCATAAATATCTACTTTGAAGGACAAAGTCTAATACTTTATAAATATTATACCGGTGAGACGCTTCAATTCTTTCTATCAACTCATGTTTAAAACCCAGCCAAAAGGCCTCTATTGTTCTTTCAAATTTAGAAAAAACCACTCTCTCTCATCCTCAACAAAACTAATAGATACTAGTTTTCTCACACAAAACCCTCCAATTATGAGTCCAGAAAACATTTTTTTTTTTTTTATAACTTCTTCGGTAACTAATCGAGGGAACTTAGATAAATCCATACTTGAAATCTTGCATAAGTATCTACTTTGAAGGACAAAGTCTAATACTTTATAAATATTATAACGGTGAGACGCTTCAGTTCTTTCTATCAACTCATGTTTAAAACCCAGCCACAAGGCCTCTATTGTTCTTTCAAATTTAGAAAAAAGCCACTCTCTCTCATCCTCAACAAAACTAATAGATACCAGTTTTCTCACACAAAACCTTCCAATTATGAGTCCAGAAAACATCTTTTTTTTTTTTTTTATAACTTCTTCGGTAACTAATCGAGGGAACTTAGATAAATCCATACTTGAAATCTTGCATAAGTATCTACTTTGAAGGACAAAGTCTAATACTTTATAAATATTATAACGGTGAGACGCTTCAGTTCTTTCTATCAACTTATGTTTAAAACCCAGCCACAAGGCCTCTATTGTTCTTTCAAATTTAGAAAAAAGCCACTCTCTCTCATCCTCAACAAAACTAATAGATATCAGTTTTCTCACACAAAACCTTCCAATTATGAGTCCAGAAAACATCTTTTTTTTTTTTTATAACTTCTTCGGTAACTAATTGAGGGAACTTAGATAAATCCATACTTGAAATCTTGCATAAGTATCTACTTTGAAGGACAAAGTCTAATACTTTATAAATATTATAACGGTGAGACGCTTCAGTTCTTTCTATCAACTCACGTTTAAAACCCAGCCTCAAGGCCTCTATTGTTCTTTCAAATTTAGAAAAAAGCCACTCTCTCTCATCGTCAACAAAACTAATAGATACCAGTTTTCTCACACAAAACCCTCCAATTATGAGTCCAGAAAACATCTTTTTTTTTTTTTTATAACTTCTTCGGTAACTAATCGAGGGAACTTACATAAATCCATACTTGAAATCTTGCATAATTATCTACTTTGAAGGACAAAGTCTAATACTTTATAAATATTATAACGGTGAGACGCTTCAGTTCTTTCTATCAACTCATGTTTAAAACCCAGCCCAAGGCCTCTATTGTTCTTTCAAATTTAGAAAAAAGCCACTCTCTCTCATCTTCAACAAAACTAATAGATACCAGTTTTCTCACACAAAACCTTCCAATTATGAGTCCAGAAAACATTTTTTTTTTTCTATAACTTCTTCGGTAACTAATCGAGGGAACTTAGATAAATCCATACTTGAAATCTTGCATAATTATCTACTTTGAAGGACAAAGTCTAATACTTTATAAATATTATAACGGTGAGACGCTTCAGTTCTTTCTATCAACTCATGTTTAAAACCCAGCCTCAAGGCCTCTATTGTTCTTTCAAATTTAGAAAAAAGCCACTCTCTCTCATCGTCAACAAAACTAATAGATACCAGTTTTCTCACACAAAACCCTCCAATTATGAGTCCAGAAAAGATCTTTTTTTTTTTTTTATAACTTCTTCGGTAACTAATCGAGGGAACTTACATCAATCCATACTTGAAATCTTGCATAATTATCTACTTTGAAGGACAAAGTCTAATACTTTATAAATATTATAACGGTGAGACGCTTCAGTTCTTTCTATCAACTCATGTTTAAAACCCAGCCTCAAGGCCTCTATTGTTCTTTCAAATTTAGAAAAAAGCCACTCTCTCTCATCCTCACCAAAACTTATAGATATCAGTTTTCTCACACAAAACCCTCCAATTATGAGTCCAGAAAACATCTTTTTTTTTTTTTTATAACTTCTTCGGTAACTTATTGAGGGAGCTTAGATAAATCCATACTTGAAATCTTGCATAATTATCTACTTTGAAGGACAAAGTCTAATACTTTATAAATATTATAACGGTGAGACGCTTCAGTTCTTTCTATCAACTCATGTTTAAAACCCAGCCTCAAGGCCTCTATTGTTCTTTCAAATTTAGAAAAAAGCCACTCTCTCTCATCGTCAACAAAACTAATAGATACCAGTTTTCTCACACAAAACCCTCCAATTATGAGTCCAGAAAACATTTTTTTTTTTTTTTTTATAATTTCTTCGATAACTAATCGAGGGAACTTACATAAATCCATACTTGAAATCTTGCATAATTATCTACTTTGAAGGACAAAGTCTAATACTTTATAAATATTATAACGGTGAGACGCTTCAGTTCTTTCTATCAACTCATGTTTAAAACCCAGCCTCAAGGCCTCTATTGTTCTTTCAAATTTAGAAAAAAGCCACTCTCTCTCATCCTCAACAAAACTTATAGATATCAGTTTTCTCACACAAAACCCTCCAATTATGAGTCCAGAAAACATCTTTTTTTTTTTTTTATAACTTCTTCGGTAACTTATTGAGGGAGCTTAGATAAATCCATACTTGAAATCTTGCATAATTATCTACTTTGAAGGACAAAGTCTAATACTTTATAAATATTATAACGGTGAGACGCTTCAGTTCTTTCTATCAACTCATGTTTAAAACCCAGCCTCAAGGCTTCTATTGTTCTTTCAAATTTAAAAAAAGCCACTCTCTCTCATCCTCAACAAAACTAATGGATATCAGTTTTCTCACACAAAACCCTCCAATTATGAGTCCAGAAAACATTTTTTTTTTTTCTATAACTTCTTCCGTAACTAATCGAGGGAACTTAGATAAATGAATACTAAAAATCTTGCATAATTATCTACTTTGAAGGACAAAGTCTAATACTTTATAAATATTATAACGGTGGGACGCTTCAGTTCTTTCTATCAACTCATGTTTAAAACCCAGCCACAAGGCCTCTATTGTTCTTTCAAATTTAGAAAAAAGCCACTCTCTCTCATCCTCAACAAAACTAATAGATACCAGTTTTCTCACACAAAACCTTCCAATTATGAGTCCAGAAAACATCTTTTTTTTTTTTTTTTTATAATTTCTTCGGTAACTAATCGAGGGAACTTAGATAAATCCATACTTGAAATCTTGCATAATTATCTACTTTGAAGGACAAAGTCTAATGCTTTATAAATATTATAACGGTGAGACGCTTCAGTTCTTTCTATCAACTCATGTTTAAAACCCAGCCACAAGGCCTCTATTGTTCTTTCAAATTTAGAGAAAAGCCACTCTCTCTCATCCTCAACAAAACTAATAGATACCAGTTTTCTCACACAAAACCCTCCAATTATGAGTCCAGAAAATATCTTTTTTTTTTTTTTATAACTTCTTCGGTAACTAATCGAGGGAACTTAGATAAATCCATACTTGAAATCTTGCATAAGTATCTACTTTGAAGGACAAAGTCTAATACTTTATAAATATTATAACGGTGAGACGCTTCAGTTCTTTCTATCAACTTATGTTTAAAACCCAGCCTCAAGGTCTCTATTGTTCTTTCAAATTTAGAAAAAAGCCACTCTCTCTCATCCTCAACAAAACTAATAGATATCAGTTTTCTCACACAAAACCTTCCAATTATGAGTCCAGAAAACATCTTTTTTTTTTTTTTATAACTTCTTCGGTAACTAATTGAGGGAACTTAGATAAATCCATACTTGAAATCTTGCATAAGTATCTACTTTGAAGGACAAAGTCTAATACTTTATAAATATTATAACGGTGAGACGCTTCAGTTCTTTCTATCAACTTATGTTTAAAACCCAGCCTCAAGGCCTCTATTGTTCTTTCAAATTTAGAAAAAAGCCACTCTCTCTCATCCTCAACAAAACTTATAGAGATACCAGTTTTCTCACACAAAACCCTCCAATTATGAGTCCAGAAAACATTTTTTTTTTTATAACCTCTTCGGTAAATAATCGAGGGAACTTATATAAATCCATACTTGAAATCTTGCATAAGTACTTTGTAAGGACAAAGTATAGAAATAGATTGAATCTAAGCAAGTTTCAAGGTGCAAGATGTAAATTGGAGTAAATGGTGGCAAAGCAAACAATTTCCTTATAAAGAACCTTAATACCTTTTCAACCTCTACAAATGCTTCCGATCCCCAAACCTGTTATGCATAAGTCTACATTGAGCGAGAAACAGCGTTAAATATTCGAAGTTTAGCGATTAAGGTACCATGGGATGCAAAATTGCTCTTCCCCACACTACATTAAAGGCGATTTTAGCCGACGAAGCCTTATCCATAAAATGAGGTTTTAGGGGTTAAATTCATACCCAAGTATTTGTAGCGATTGACAGATTTTATATTTTAAGTCTTATATTTCCAACGTGTCTGTTGATTTTGCCCCCATTTCTGATTATTATTATTTTCGATTTATGAAGTTAATGATATTATTACATTTTGTTAAGAAGGACTGCGGTCTGAACTACCTAAAGCGTTATGTTTATGGCATAGTAACTACCTAATTGAATTATTCGTTTAAAAATACAATAAAATTGAAAAGCCAATATGAGAGGGGTCATTACCCCTAAACCTCTCCCCTGGTCCGCCCATGGTCAAAGGCATATGGGAAACGGGATATGCATTAGCATGCAAAATTCGGGTAGAAGACTTTTTCTTAGTTATTACATAAACAGAACAGCATAGAAAAATCAAGTTTTCAAACAAAATTTCTTTTTGGACAAATTCCGATGGCATAAGAACCAAGAAATATTTAGACTTTTGTTAATAACTCGAAAACTATCCTTTGCACAGAATACAAAATTTTCTACAGAAAACAAGAACTCTAAATTATTACATGGCATAGGAGCCATATACAGTGCTTATGGAGCTAAACTGCATTTCTTCTTTTTCCAAAATGTTCGCCTAATGAAAATTTGTATACACAATGAAAATTGTGTATAGTTGTATTAGTTTTAATTTGTATTAGTTGTTATATACAACTTGTTACTAACACAACACAGAAAAATTCCTAGTACTAAGTGTTTTGATAAGGTCAGATTATTATTACCCGTTACAAATAATCCCTAGGTTCGCTAAATAATAACAAGAGTATTCTGTTGGACAAAATAACACTTTATTTCATCAAAGTAAAATACAAAAAAGGGGCTCCTTCAAACAATAAGTGTACCACAAGTACTAACCATGGGCGTCACCAGCACGACATTATTGGGGGGCTCAATAGTTTCCTAGATAGGGTAGGTCGAAATTCGAGGGGCTAAAATTTAAATTAATAATAACCCATAAAAACAACTGTTGGGGCATTTAAATTCATCCTCTAACGATGTATTTTAAAGGTATTTATAGTCTCATAAAACTTGCCGATTTATGCCTCAGCTATACATTAAAATAGGGAATTGTTATTGCTCATTGTTGAAGGATGTGGGCCAAAATTTCTTGATTGAATTTTATCCAAGTTTTTCTTCTGATCCTCATCCTACTAGTTTCATTGCTTTCCATTAAAGTCTATAAGCTTCATCAAATTGATGAAAAGTAGGATCAAGCTGCTTGGTTTAAAAAAGAAATGTAGTGCAATAAAAAAAAAACAGTTTGAGCTGAAATAAAAAATACATAATTCATCAAATATACAATATGCCTGACTAACTTTTAACAATAGAGTGTGCTGAAATTAACTAATATTTTATATTTATATTTTATTGGTTAAACTCGGATAAATTCGTAAAATCGCATTTTTATTTAATTTTTTACATTGGGTCCTCTCTTGCCAAAATATTGGGGAGGGGGACTTCTTTTCTGGCACTTTTACACATTGAAAGGTTTTTCTAAAGATCTGACTTTTTATGAGTTTGGAATCTCGCTCCCTTTTGTGAACTATGCCAGAATTATAAACTCCTTTAGACTGAACTTCAATCGCAAGATATTTCCCAAAGTTCCCAAAGATGGGATACGGGTATGTGACCATTACAAAAATGGCATAGCAAGAGTTTACTGGTGGAATAACTAGAAACTTACGTCACAGGTGTAGATGTTTTGACACAAGGCCAAAAATACTAACAATGTTGAAAACATTGACGTCATAACAGATCCAGGCACCATGACTCGTCCCAATTACAGATCTGAAACAAGAAGGAAGTTATATTTTTTTTTCTACAACATTCTGCTGTGCGCCACCGTCTAAAGTGCAATGGTGAATGCAGTAATATTCTGAGGAGGGCGCTTAATATTTTCCACCAACTCAAATGAGTGCTAATCTGTGGAAGCTGTGAACTATTATAAATGAGAAAAGAATTTATTCTGTAGATGGATTTAAGTTATTTAGGCATCTAATATATTATTGGCTACCAATATTGTGAAAACAGGAAATAAAAGCAAAAAAAAAACAAAAACAAACGTATTTATTGGATATTAAAATATACATACAAATCGCATTTACATTTTTATATATAATTCATCTTTCAAATAAGGAAAAAATATTAAAGGGTAGAAGCTTTTTTTTTCTTTTTTTTTATATGAATTAAATTTTTCTTCTGTTTCTTCTCGTTTTCCAGGCACTTTTTTAAAGAACGGGTTCGTTTTTTCTTCCATTGGCAAGATAGGCCCGTAGCTAATAAGTGATTTACAATTGTTTGTTGTGAAATAAAATGGTAATATAAAAAAGATCCGATGTTTTATTTGGAGAAACGAGTTTTCAAAATAAAAGATGTTTCATCCAAATCTAAATAGCTATCAAACATTGGTAAAAAAAAAAAAAAAAGTTATTTAGATGTACTAAAATTTATCGATCTTGCTATAATGCACAATAAAATATTGGTCACAGCAGAAGCTTATGATGCAAAATGTTATTTAAAGAAAAGTCACTTTGATGAAAAATCTAATAAAATCGCGTGCGCGATAATGCAAATTTGCATATCTTTAAATATTTTTCCTCGATTTTTCAACAAATATACTTTAAGATATCATTCTTAAAGTATTGTTTTTCTTAAAGTCACTTTTTCCACTAAGGCTAATCGGACGATGCTGCAGTGGGAGTCCTAAATTTTGCCTATCCAGGTATAATTAGGATAGGGATCTTTAACGAGTACCTGACATCGTACAGGCTCGGGAACTCTATTTTACGTCTTATCCGAGGGACGGCATAGCCAAGGATTTTTTACTCCCTTTAAAAAATCCTAGGGCCACCGCTGGGCGCGAACCTGCTTCCTTTAGTATTGTAGGTTGCCATGCGTACCACTATACCACAGGAGACCCCTGAATTTTTTTTTATAATAGTGATGATATAGACTTTTTATATTTTAGATTCGATGACAAATTAAAAAGTAGGAATTAAAATTTAATTTCCCGAAAGAATTTTTCTTTTTAATTCTTGATTATGATATTATGATTATATTAAAGTTTTATACCAAATTTCATGTATATGCCTTTAAGGATTGGGAACAATCCAAATTCATCAATTAGAGGGGCACTTTACTTAATAATTTTTTCTCATTTTCACGTGTTTTTTTTTTTTTTTTATTTACTCATAAACGGCTTTAACGGTTTATCAAACTGAGTATTTGTACAGTAAAATCTTTCATACACGACAAATACCATACATTCCACTCTTCAACGCTACATCACCCTAACCCACTCATCCATTCCCTTTCCTCCTCCCTGTTACCTGGTCAGCCTCGACGTCGACTGAAACGACACACAGTGTTTCGATTAGTATAAGCTAGGTGGACAAAAGTCATGATTGAAATTCTAAAAATTGGTATTATAATAATGTAAACAATACATCAAAACGTGGCATTCTAATATTTGTTTTTGTCTCACACACTCCACCTAGTTAGAAATAGGGTCTAAAGGTGTAAATTCGTGGTGTAATAGAATAAATCAGTTGAATTCCACTTCAATCATAAAAATTACAGTTTATAAATGTTTATAGATTGATTGTTAAGGATAAATATTACTTGGACTAGTGAGTGCTAATTTACTCTAATTCAGTAAATTTATCTGTTAATCAAACAACAATAAAAAAATGTTTTCATCGTTTTGAAACTTCCAAATGTTTTTAAATGACTTGTACCCTTTTGTACCCGGACTGATTTTTCTGTATATAATAGGGGAAACTTTCAACTTAATAATAAGATGTATTATAGCCTGCTGCACATTCGAGTACAAAATTCTTTTTTTTAGTACTTTCTTTACAAAATGAATATTTTTTTAAAATCGTTGAACCACTCTATGGGAGAAAAATCTCTTTTCTTCTCTTAATGTTTCTTTCGTCCAAACATAATTTTAATAACCATACAGAGGACAGAGTATGAGGTTGCCTAACTATGCCTCCAAAATTTCTCATAAATTGTTTGCAGCAGGAAATTCAAAGCAGCATTTTTAGTCTCAACGCCAACTTCCACATTCCAAGGAAACATTATGATCCCCGGAAAAATTGTGTGAGACATCACTTATTCCTTTGGGGAATGCTAAGTAATTAAGTGGAAATGAAGCATTAGCCTATTACATGGACTCTAAGCCTACAGCGCATTCGTACAAGCAGACTAAGATGCGGTCTATGTAGGCAGGTCATTACCGTATAAGAAATCTTTTACTAACAGGTATTTATGAAAATTATTTTGCTTTTTTTCCACTGGATTTGTTAGTAGTACCACCTATATCATTCGGCGGAATCCTCAGCCATAATCTATGATATCCCATAAAATTTATCTTAGCACAGGTAAGCTCTAAAAAAATAACTTTATTCTGGGGCAGTGCCTGTACAAAATCCCTGTACAGATATGCATATAAATAAAATAGATATCTTTCGACCATCATGCTACACCTGTGAAAATATCAAATATTTATTTTTTAAAAAAATAAATAAAATAATATAAAAAAAGTATCCTCTAAAAAGAAAGAAAAGAAGGAAAAAAGAAAAATACATGTAAATAGGATTAGAAAAAATTAAGAGTACAGAATTTTGCATAGATAGGCTTTTGTTTTTATTTTTTTTTTCTTCTTTATCTCCTGGCAATCATTTTAAATTCGATTTTTAATTAATAAAAATGTTATATTTTATAATGAAATTACTTAATTGGTCTCAATTATGGTCTTCCCGAAATGTATCCTATGTCCTATGAAATCATTAATTTGCCTGTCAATTTCCTCATTAGACCTCCTGAATCCTTCTGATGTTTTCTTTGGTCCATAAATATTCCTCAAAATTTTCCTCTCTATTTTTTTTAACTTATCTAAACTGGGAAAACAAGCCGTTTCTACTCCATAAAGAATGACAGGTTTTACCACAGTATTATAATGCCTTAATTTTGCCTTTATCGAAAGATTTTTCTTATTGTAAATTTTTCCCACTTGAAAGCCACACTTTTCCACTGTATATCTCCATAAGCTATAATGTATCACTAATGCAAAACTTGAGAATTCTCAGTACTTTTCGATTCATTATTAATGAAAGGAAATTCTGGAAAAAGATTGACACCATTTAGAAACCTCTACGACCATTTTTCTAGCAAAAACCCCGGTTTTGCGCTTATAACTTACAATCAAAGGCGGGATGTGTCATTTCTATGTTTTTCCGGTGTAGCGGTTAAGGAAAGCTTTAAAATGATGCCTCATTCATGAAATTTGATGAAGTATTAAAGTTGTTATGGCGTACCGACAAAAAGAAGGCTTTGAAAAATAATATATTATATGATTATTATTTTTTAACCAATCGTCATATCATCGAATAATAATATCTAGTCTAATTTAATTGATAACCTATTAAAAAGGAAAATATCACAAAAATAATTTTAAAGGAAGTTCTTTCCACATATTCCCGTCATAATGGTGGGAATTGAAGATGTTTCTTGATAAGATTAACTGATTATTTTTATCGGGAATCTTGACTTTATAATTTGAAATACGGCTCGTGTAAACCATTATTCTTATAAACTACTGTTGTTGGAGTTTATAAAAGTTTGAAAAAGGCATTAGATCAGGACGGGATGAGTTTGGTTTTATAGGATTTAGGATAAACCTAGTTTCCCTATGTTACTTCTGGGAAAAGAAAGTTTTAATATGGCCCCGATCTCCACTGAAAAGGACCGTTTGGGGGTTATTTATATTTGAAGAGTGAACTGGTATCTAATAAAGCTAAAAAAACTTTTTAACTGAAAAGGACGCGATGATAGTGCTCTTAAATCATGGTATCATAAACTCCCGAAATTGGCTACACCCAGACATAACATAGGGGAAAGCTTTACCACTTAAAGTTCTTTAATACTGTATTTCACTTAGGTTAGCTATTTTTAAGCCGTTAATTCAACATTATTTAACATAGCGCGCTAACAGTCTTCATCAGCTGCCAGCTTCGGAGGTGACATTGTACCAAGAGATTCTCGAATTATTATTAAATGTTCTTTCGGTTATTTGGTCTATTTAAATAATATTGAAGGAGTTTTATTTTCTACAAATAACCAAAGGTAAGTGCTCATTAAATTTACTGTATATATGTAAAGTGATGTTTTGTATGATCGAATTAATGACAATTTAAAGTTTTAACTTTGTACACTAATAATTTTTATTTATTTATAGTTCAATAATTGCAAACAACTTTGCTGTTTTCTATTGCTTATGCTCTACTGTCCACTACAAATAGTGGATAAAGACAGCAATTACATAATTAATTAAAATAAAATATTGAAATCGATTAGAGAATCAATCGTATTTTATGATGCGACTTACTCAATAATATATAAAGAAAAGAAAAAATCTTATAATTAATATTATCTTGACAGAATGCTTTAATTTATTTGCAGTAATGAAACAATGGTATACTATTACAGTGTCATGCAATATATATTTTCTCACATTCCTTTAATTTGGTGGACGTTTCGGACTGTCGTGTCCATATTCATCACCATCTTTTAACAATTCTGATTTACTGTAGACATTATAGGTACTGCACTTGAAGTATTTAAAATGACTATAAAATTTTCTAGGATCCCCTTTATTCTTCATATTATCTTGACAGACTGTAATAGGATACCATTCTTTCATTATTACAAATAAATTAAAGCGGTCTGTCAAGATAATATGAAGAATAAAGGAGATCCTAGTATTCCTAGAAACTTTTATAGTTATTTTAAATACTTCAAGTGCAGTACCTTTAATGTCTACAGTAAATCAGAATTGTTAAAAGATGGTGATGAATATGTACACGACAGTCCGAAACGTCCACCAAATTAAAGGAATGTGAGAAAAATTATTGCATGAGACTATAATAGGATACCATTGTTTCATTAATACAAATCTTATAATTTTATTTCTTTGAATTAATGGGGGGAAAAATGATGGGTATCCCAAGTGGCAATTGTCACATAATTGGACTCATGAAATCAGTCAATGTAATTCAGCATGTGTCTATTGCCTTGAGTTGGTAAAAAAGGTACCAACAACAAATACAACTGGGACAAAATGACACATCAGATGTATGTAACATACCATACCGTATGTAATATGCTATAAGTATCATTGGTTTTCGGATTTATGTTATAGTTTGTAAACGTATTTGGTATAATGAAGAGAAGGAAGCTCACTTACCCTGCGGCCGGTCTGGAATCATCTCCAAGACTGAGGCCTTCCAGTCTGGGATCTTTTTTCCTCAAACAACATTTGACCTCTGGATTCTCATTGGTTGGATTCCACGGCCAATCTGCGTCAGGCTAACCCCTATGACTCAGTCTTTGCCTGGGAAGTCTTATTAACTTGGAAACCGTGACGTATATTTTGATCTTGAGGAACAAAATCAAGCATATACCTTGCTTTTCTATCGCAGCCATTGATGACCTTAGGGCGTTAAGCTTCAGATCCTTATATAAAAAAGCCAACTACTCTAAATATAATACATATTAACACAATCAACGCCGGTTCCATATCCTCTAGTTGAGCCACGGAGCCGGAGGGTTTTGGGTCATCAGTGAGCCGCTACGTCCCACAGTGGGAAAATATTGTCATTTAGCGGCCAAAAATCTATAACTCCTGACTAAATGACGATAATCGAATAATTATTTTTTCATTAAATAGCATGGGATTCCCTTTATCAGTGAGAAAAAAAAAAAATAAAAATGACATCGCTCAAAGTATTGCAAATTAATTTTTATATGAATCCTTTCTTCACTTAAATTTAAATAAATTAGTTTATTATGTACAGGGTTATACATGGAGAATGAAATGAGTCAGTATTATCATCTATTGAGCTTTCTGCTTATATAGATGTCTTGTTCAGGAATTCGCTCCTTTTGAAAGATTTTAAAATAATTATAGTCTAAATAAGAAAAAATCCAAACAAATTAAAAATACCCATTTTTTTAGGAATTTTAACGGAATAAAATATAGACATATAATTCAATGAGAAGTATGTTTTATGATTTAGTCTAATTCGAGGCCAAATATATAATGAAAGTTCAAAAATAGGGATTTAAATCTTAAAATCAAAATATCGCCGATCGATCGCATTTGATCGATCAAATTCTATTATGGTATTTTAGCACCCTTCACCCTCTACCAGTATAGAAAAAATCTGGTGCGTGCGCGCAACACACAACTTTCACTTACCAACTTACTTAAATTAGAAATTGGTGTGTTTTGTTAATTGCCACTTCTCAAAGACACATTTTTCCACATTCATTTCTTATTTTTTCTTTTTGTTTCCTCTACAAAAAACACTAGTTTTTTTATTATTAAATAAAAGCTTGTGGTAATTCGGCAAGCATAATACTCCAAGTCGTCTGATTTTATAATTCTCTATGTAGTTGTTGAAAACTTCATTTACCATGAAACAAATAATTTCCATTAAATGAACAGATTGGCTTTAATTATGAACAATGGTCTATCATTAAAGGCGTACTCTGCATGAGTGGGCTCAACGTGTTTTATGAGTTGACTAATATTTTTCTTTTTTTCTCCTCTATATGTTTACTTGATTTTTATCATATCTCATATTTAGCCATTTCTTACTTTTAGGCGAAACGAGGGACAGATAATTTCTCCATATAAACAAATACAAAGGTACTTTATAGGAAAACAAAAGAGGTCCCTTCCCCATTCAAGTCCCCCTCAGAACATTTTAATAGTCATGAAGCTTACCTGATATTAAAGGACACCTAATTTTCATTGAACATGACGAATTTGATGAAAATCGTTAAAGCTGTTTTTGAGATAATCGAAAAAAAAGGTAAAAAGTTAATTAAAGAGTTATGAAATAAAGTGCCCCCTTCGTTTGACTAATTTTGATGAAATGTTGAGCATCACATCTTTGGCATATAAATACATCAAATACCCAGTTTCATCAAAATCGTTAAAGCCGTTGTTGAGTAAATAAAAAAAAACAGGTGAAAATGATATAAAGTTTATTAAGTAAAGTCCCCCCTCCGGTTGATCAATTTTGATGACATTTGTACTGTCATATCTCGGGCATATACATACATCAAATATCCAGTTTGATCAAATTCTTTAATACCGTTTTTGAGTAAATAAAAAAAATACGTGAAAATTATATAAAATTTTTAAGTAAAGTCCCCCCTCCGGTTGATCAATTTTGATGAAATTTTTACAGTCATATCTCGGGCATATACATACATCAAATACCCAGTTTGATCAAAATCGTTAAAGCCATTTTTGAGTAAAAAAAAAAAAAACGTGAAAATGATACAATATTTATTAAGTAAAGTCCCCCCTCCGGTTAATCAATTTTGATAAAATTATTACAGTCATATCCCGTGCATATAAATAACTCAAATACTCAGTTTAATCAAAATCGTTGAACCGTTTTTGAGAAAATCGAAAAAAACGTAAAAAGTTATTAAATAAAGTACCCCCCCCCCCTTTGAGCAATTTTGATAAAATTTTTGCTGTCACATTGCGGGCATACACCTGCACTAAATACCCAATTTCAGGTTCCCACGGCTTATAGTTTTTGAGCTAGTCTGTTCACACACACAGACACACACACAGACACACACAGACACACACACACACACACACCATTTCGCGGGACTTGGTCATTTCGACTAAGGGGGTCCCAAAACGTGTATTTCCGTTGAAAACCGGAAGTCGAAATTTTTCACGATCGCAATACTTCCACTTACTATATATTTCATATATAGGTAAGTGAAAGTAAAAATCAGAACCAACTATTGCCAATAATAGAAGATATATCAATTTTATTACTTTCTTTTCATAAATTACATAGTCAATGTGGATGAAATCAAAATCCATTTTTATCCAATAATTTTACAGCCATTCTTCTTATTTATAAAATATGTTTGATGCAATAATATAAAAAGTAAAGCTCAATTGAAAAAAAATAATATAAGAGAGATGAGCATAGATTTTGCTTAAAATAAATTCAATTTTTTTTTTATTTAGCTTTATTTTTTATATTAATGCACCAAATATATTTTATAAATACGAGGAATGGCTGTAAAATTATTAGATAAAACTGCGTCTTGATTACGAGTACATCCAGGTTAACTATGTAATTTATGAAAAAAATTATTTAAATTGATATAAATTCTTTTATATGCAATAGTTGGTTCTAATTTTTTCACAGTGGTAGAGGGTGAAAGGTGCTAAAATACCATACTAGAATTTGATCGATCGATTTTATTTTATTTTAGCGATATATCGATTTTAAGATTTAAATCCCTATATTTGAACTTTCAATGTATTATTGGCCTAGAATTAGACTAAATCATAAAATATACCTTTAGTTTAATTATTTGAAAATATTTTTTTCCGTTGAAGGTCCTAAAAAATCGGATAATTTAAATTAATTATTTTTGATTTTTTCTTCGTTAGACAATAATTATTTAAAAATCTCTCAAGCGGAGCAAATGCCTGAAAAAGGCATGTTTATAAACAGAAAGCTCAATAGATAATAATACTGACTCATTTCATTCTCAATGTATAACCCTGTTCCTAATAAAATATTTTGTTTAAATTAAATTGAAGAAAGGATTAATATTAAAATTAATATGAAATGCTTAGAGTGATGGTATTTTTATTTTTTTTATTCTCACTGATAAAAAAAATTCCATGCTCTTTAGTGAAAAAAGAATTATTCGATTATCGTCCTTTGGTTAGGAGATAAAGATTTTTGGCCGCTAAATGACAAAATTTTCCCACTGTGCGTCCCCAGGACGTAGATGGCCATCAGAGTCACCAAAGAGTTTGTTAACCAGCAATACACCAGTAAAAAGCGTTGTTACCTTTAATTTTCGTTATTATGTTTTTTTATGTTTCATATTACTGCTATATAAATAAATTAAGAATTTGTTAGAATGATCTAGTAAATTTATAATTAAACAATTCTGAATGAATTTGAAGTAAAAAAATGAAGATTAATTCCTTTGAAAGTGAAACTAATTGTGGATATGGGAATTTTCAGTTAAAAAATCATCATCAAATACACACAGACATACTGTATATACCATATATATACATACTTTAATACATTTTTTTTCTTTATATATTTTATTTTTAAAAAGCATTAGGTATAAAAAAAAAACAACAATTAATATTAACTAATGAGATTATTTACAAGATTTTAATTAATTACACAATTGTAATCCTATACCTAACTATTTTAATACTAACTATAATTAACACTATTTACAATTGGTTTGTGACATGAAATTCAAATAAATTAGTATATACAAAACGAAAAAAAAATATTCAGTTTGTGGTTGCCCAAGCGCAGATTCAGCATCGATAAATCTCCTCGTTCTTGTCCCTAAAAATGTTGTTCTTTTACTAATCCACTGTAACGGAGTAATGTAATAATGTTATAAAATATAATTTTAAGTAGTGAGAATAATTTTAAAATTAGACAAAAATTGAGTGAAAACTTTAAAAATCCACAACTTTGGCTATAAAGCAGCTAGGAGGAAACCAAAAACGCCGAAATGACCGTCATGAACCAGTGCATGTGGCTGAATAACTAAATTCAAAACTTTCCTACCTGGCCATCGCTTTTAAGTGGATAGAATAGAAGATACCTGAGTACGTCCCTGAGACGTAGTTGGCCACCTGGGCACGCCAAGTGGTACGTCCCTGGGACGTGGGGATGTGTTAAGAATCCCATTTCTGGCTGTTAGAGACAAAAGATTTATATAAACGAGGTATCAAAATAAATGAAATTTCGTAGACGAATTGTGAAATCTAGTTTCGACCTTTTAATTCTTACTGCAACTTTTATAAAAGTCATTGAAGAAAAAGTGTAGGTTTCATAATCCTGATATTGGCAGGTCAGGGAATAGAGAAGGGCAAATGTTATCTACTAATAAATGAACACATTTGATCTTAGGAAATAACTTAATGGAAATAGTTGAAAATGCCTTCAGAAAAACATAGCCTCTGGGGGGGGGGGGGGGTCACCTGTGGTACAGTGGTGAGCATGGCAACCTACAATACTAAAGGTCGCGAGTTCGCGTACCACGGTGGCCATAGGTTTCTTTAATGGGATTAAAAAATCCTTAGCTATGCCGTCCCTCAGATAGGACGTAAAATGGAGGTCCCGAGCCTGTAAGATGTCAGGTACTCGTTAAAGATCCCTATCCTAATTATACCTGGATAGCCAAAATTTAGGACTTCAAATGTAGCATCGTCCGATTAGCCTAAGTAGCATAAATGGACATTAAACAATCAAACAAAGCATAGCCTTTATATCTGGTTGTTGGATACATAATTGAATTGCATTACATCGGAAAAACCCTGCCACTAAAAACAATATAATTTTGCGAAAAGCACATTCGAACGTTGTCTATTTCAGGCAGTAGCGGATCCGGAAAATTGTTGAGGGGGGGGGCGTATTTTTTTATTTTTATGTTTCATAAAGTCCTCATTTAAAATATTAGTGCATAGTTACATTGTACAGTTTTATTAAATGTTTAAATACAATCCATTTTTCATTTATGAGTAAAAAAATAACCAAAAATATTCCTTTATATACATAAACAGTAATAGTTAATTGGTGTCCCCGACTTTCAGGGGACAATAAAAAAAAACGGTTGTAATCGTCCAAAAGAAGACACGGTATAGACTGAATAGCATTATGTAAACAGTAGAGTTGAAAACAATATGGCCGCGAAAGCGATAGCCAATAGGAAAACACACCTTCATTGACCACACTGTCTCTATCAAGCTACTGTAATTTAAATGACTGATGGGGTTTTTCCCCTGTTTTTAAGCAGGACCTGATACTACTTGGAGGATATTTAAACATCACAGTCTGAGTGAGTAGAAAATTTTTTTTTGAAGCATTAGAATGATGTAACATTTGCAGATAAGAGCGAATTTCATATTTGTGGATCGGATGATAGTTCGAAAATGTGGGGAGGAAACCTGGAAAGAAATGAACTGAAAAATTTTAATAGAACAGTAATTGATGGTGGCAGTAGTGTTATTATGTGGGGATGTATGTCGGCACAGCAGTTTGGTAATTCGATTTGATGTAATGATAAAACAATTTAAGTAGGCAATAAAATTGCATTTCAAAAGCAAATCAATGAGTTTGTTTTAAAAAAAAGGCTACACATGAACATTCAAATTCTAGTAGGATAATGATCATAAGATTAAAATATCATAAGATTAAAACTCTCCTCACACAGGAAAGGCTGCTATATAATTGAACAAAAGTACTTGAAGCTCCACACCAGATTTGAATCCCATCAAACATTTTTAGCCTTAGATTGATCAACTTCTGATAAATCAAAATATAAAGACAGTAATGAATCTTAAATCTAGGTTCTCAGAAGAATGATAGAAAATACTCTACAAATGACTTCGAAGATGGCCCAATCAATACCAAGGGATTTGAAATGGTAATAAAAAAAAAAAATAATAAATAAAATAAAAAAGGCATACAAACTATTAATTTCATAATAATGGATAAATTATAATAGAATTATTTACTTAAAAAGTTAATTTTTTATTCATTTCCTTATGATAACTAGTGACATTTTTATTAAATTTGCTATCTACTAGCTTAATTAGCAAATATGCTGACATGACATGATATGAAAAAAGAAAAACAAAACATAAAAACCCCTTTTATGCCACCAATGAGACCTTACACACTGACCTTGACATTCCTTACGTCGAAGTAACAGCCCTAGATCCATACCATTCATGACCCTTCATGTCAGACTTATTCTAAATTCCAACCCACTACCTCAAGCTCTATATATTACGATACAAGCTTATATGTGTGTATATTATTAATGTATATTAACCCATTTACACAATCCCACAAACCCTTATAATTCGCCAAGAAGACTGTTGAGGCATTGGCCACGAGATTTTTCACATTAAACAGTTACACGTTTTCTTTCACATTTATCAATTCATTCGTTTTTCCTTTGTTTTCTTATATAAAAAAAAAACAAAATTAATACATTATTATTAAAAAAAAACCTATTTCTATTTAAATGTATATAAAATATATATTTATTTATTTTTTACCAAATTTTCGATAACATTAATTAGAGCCGTAGTCAAGTTATACAGAAGCATTTAAATAAAAAAATATATTTATTGTAAACATTCCTTATATTGATGTTTTTATTTTACAATTACGTGGTGTATGAAAACTTTTGCTTCTTACTGTGTATTTACTAATGTTTTCTAACTGTGTAAAATAAATTTTTCTAATAGAAATTTAATGTCGATTATATCCTTTTATGCAGTAAATAATTCAGATTATATTCAAAACTGAATTGACTATTCACTGTGAATAATTATCTAACAGGTTTTAACTAATTGAGATTTCAAAAAAACAAAACAAATAATGATTAGAAATAGGCCAATAACCAAAATTACTTTCTCTAGATTAAGTAAATATTATAAAAATAATAGTAAACCACCATGATGTCCTTGTTCATATATCTGACAATGAACCAAAGCCGATTTTTTTTTTTTTTTTATGCGATTCCATTCTTGCTTCTATCTTCAAAAAATGCTGCTTCTTTAAAAACATTGCTTCACTCTACTCTCAAAATGGTATAAGTCCATTTAATTTTAGTTAGGATCTGTTTTTAAAAAACTTATAATATGGCTAAAATAAATATTTAGTAAAAACTTAACTCACACAGAAAAAATCAAAGCTATGAAGAAATCTGAATGACATTTTAGTAATTTATAACTGAAGTATTTATTTAGGTTATTTATTCCGTTGTACTCTATCCTAAAATCAACTGGAGACTATGACCTCATTATATATAATGTGGTGTACAGTGTTTCTGGACCCATATAATTCAACAGACCTAGTTTTTCAGAAGTACAAATGAAGGGGGAAACGACAAAGCGAACTAAGCACCAATAAATTTTAAAAAGTAATCAATTGATATTTTTTCACATTGTACTAATTTGTCGTGGATAATGTGAGACACAGTAAAATATACTCTGGTTCAGAAGTGATAGAAGTAAAAGTATTTTAAGTAAACCTATTATAAAACAATCAAATTTCATATTTATTTTTTGAATTATCAAGTTTGGTGCTTAGTTCACTTTGGCATTGTACCGACCTAATGAAATATGCAAACACTAATATCAGCAAATTATTCTATAATAAAAGAATTCATAAAACCGAATAAGAATTATAGAATATGTAACAAAAATAAGTACAGAAGTAACAATACATTTATTGAATAAAGATAAATGAGGAGCTTAAATTAAAACAATCAACCTAACTATATATTTATTACATGTTTATACATTTTTTAGAATTGACGTCATTTATTAGTGCCAAAACAGGCACATATTCTAATGGATAAAGTTTTGATGTTTTTTTTTTTTTTTGTTTTTTTTTGGAGAATGTAATATTGTGTTTTACCAAAAAATAATTTTTTTTTTTTGCATAAATGTTTTTATTCTTTCCTCCTTACTAAAACTATTACTAACTTTGGCATGACCTCCTTTTGAAGGCAAGCTTCTCAAATGAGGAATTTTGTGAATACTTTTGTTAGATTAAAAATATCTAGCATTCAATACAATAAAGCGAGAAATTGCTTCAGTGAAGACCATCCAAAATATTTGGCAACGTCCCCTGGAGACATCCCCGTCTTTGACCTAGACAGAGAAGAGGCTCCACACTTGTCTCTCAAGAGCCTTACCGCATTATTATCGCCAACAGCTGCTGCCCAATGCAATGCAGACCAGCCTAAGGCATCGTCCACATGATTTGCATTCACTCCTTTGTTGCACAGCAGAGCCAAGATGTAAATTTTGTCTTTGTGCTTAACAGTTTTATTCTTCCGTTGGCAGGACATGTCCTTTGAAAAATTCCTAGCTATGGCTTGACCGAGACAACCATGAAATGATTGATCCGAACCGGCTTCTGCCAGGATGAGAGGAGTAAATCCCCTGTCCGTGATGATATCGACGGCAGCGCCAACATTCACAAGCAGCTCAACCAACGTGATATTATGGGAAGAAAATGCCGCCACATGTAGTGGACTCCATCCAAAGTTATCGATAGCTGTAACGTTGGCACCGTTTTTTAGGAGAAGCCTCACCATTTCTAGGTTGCCTGTATCGGCCGCCATGTGTAGTGCTGTAGCCCCCATTGCGTCTCTTCCGTTGACGTCACACCCACTCTTAAGAAGAATCTCTACAATCTCGGTCTTGCCCTGAAGAACTGGAGGGAAGAGTGCGTCCCAACTATGGTTGTCTACGTTAACATCAGTCCCGATGCTGATCAGATACTTTAAGACATCTTTATTCCCACCATAGACTGCGGTTGCAATAGCATTCTGATGAATCTTCGTTCCGTTTCGAACGGCCAAGTCCTTTCGTGAAAATAGTCCAATAAATCTTTGATAATTTCTATATCGAGGTTCGATTAGATCAACTCGAACGATGCTCTTCGGATCTGCTCCCTTTTCGATTAAGAACTTGACTATCTCTAAGTTTCTGTGGTATGCAGCCAATTCTAGCGGCGTTTCCATATGAAGCGGATCGGGCCTTTCGTTGACATCTAATCCTTTATCGAGAAGGATTTTGACGATTCTCGGCTCTATTTCTGGTACTCCGCAAAGAGTGTGGAGAGGTTTTTCATAGAATTCCCACTTCTTGAGAACTTCCAGGTTCAGCATGAGCTGGGATATCACGTCAGTTCCCGGGAGTATGGTAATATTGAAGAGGTACTTTTCTGGTGACTCTTTCCTCGCTGGAACAGCCAGTTTTGAAGCGATAAGCCTCTCTACGGCGTACATCTTCTCGTTCATGAGATCTTCTATCTCCTTATTCTTTGCATAAGACAGGTTTTGGAACATGTTTGCGTACGACTTCATTCCTCCTTTGTTCATGCCTATTCTCAAGCCCCTGATATCGCCTCTACGGACGGCTGCTAACATCTCCTCTTTCACCTTCGCGTCGCTCTCATTGTTGCTCTCATCGTCTTCCTGTTGTGTTGAAAACTATAACACATTTCACAATAATAATAAATTAGTAACAATCATAATATAAATATAAAATAGTAATATTGACTTATATATTGCCCTTACCCCTGTAAAAGATACAACTAACAGGAAGGCGAAGATAATCTTTCTCTGGAACATTTCAGCTACAGAACTATAACCCAAGATAATTAATTAAGTCACTTGTATTTTTTCTAAAATATTATTTTTTATTCTTACTATTATTTGTAATCAAGAATTTCATAAAGGGGATTTCCCTCAACTTGTTGGCCAATCAGCTTCAGTTTTCTTTTAAAGAAGGGTTTCCAAAGATTGTACTACAAATTTTTATTAAATTAATTGTGTCCTACAAACTGCATGGCAAAATAGGTAATTAAAAAAAAAAGTTTACTAATTTGGTACATTATTCCCAAAACATGTACCGGGCGTAGGAGTGATGAACCTTCCACATGTATCTCATCGAGAATCGTTTCCAGGATGTCAGTAACCGCCCGGAGGTTTAGTTCAAGGACGGGGAAAGAAATATAGGTCCATGGGGCCTGTTGACTCTGAGCTACCACACTCCTTGGACCTAGACCAGTTTGTCACTGTCCTTGAACCCGAGAGAGCTGACACCATCGTTTGGAAGAACATTGCCAAACTGGCCCCAATGGGATTGGTTATGGAGCTATGGGCAGTCTGCTGCTGCACCATGGTGACCATGGCTTGCAGCAACGTGAGGTTTAGGCTACCCCCTCCAGGCTGTCTGTGCTCCCGCAAGCAACACAAATGTCTGTTAAAAGACCACACTGCATGGCCCAAGGTCTCATTAGGCCTAACGCGCCAACTGACAAAAAAATAAAATAAAATAAAATTCCCAAAACATGTGTATTTCTGAATCCCTGTATCTCCTGATCCCATTGAGATCCTATGATGGAATTTTGCTATATGTATTAAGAAATTACAAACTATTTTAGGTAATTTTTTGAAATTTTTAAAATTTCCAATTGTTTAGAAATTTAAATTTGGAAATTTAATTAAAAATTTTCAATTTTTTAAAATTGTATCCCCTATCTTGAGGCATATCATATTAAAGCCCCATTCAACAGCTTTAAAATGAGACCACTCCTAGGTTTATATAATCACTGGTGGCCAGCCTATAGGCATCTAAAAGTGCCAAAACCTGAATTTTCTTTATAAAAATTTAAATATTTAAAAATTAATAACTTCAAAAATAATTGTGCTACACAACTGAAATTTGGTATTTTTTCATAAGTCTATGATAAATTGCTGCATACAAAAATTCATGAAAATCTTATTCATCAAGTCTGAATTAGTGTGTTGAATTGACATGGAATGACCCTTACCTGCTATGACCATCATAATCAAAAACAATTTATCATTTAAAAATTAGCTTTTTGGGCATTTAAAATCTTGAAATACGGACCAGTATTATCTGGAGAGACATTTCTTTAAACTAATGACCTTAGTAAGGACATGAAATTTACCCGTTTTTTTTTTTCTTCATTGGTCACCAACAAGTTCTTTTCACGCTTACATTATTTTCATATGTATGATTATTGTTATTATTATTTATGCTGTTTCGACTAATTAAAGCCATATTTACCACAAAATTCATCACTTATCAACCAAAAAAAAATTTATTTTTAAATTGAAATAAAATACTTTTACTAAAAAAAGAAGTGGCGTAAGATATTAAACCATGTAGAAATTTACTATTTTTATTTTAAATCAGAGTAAATACGTGAAAGTTTAGTCGATGGATGGTTTTCATTTATTTTTTGGCTTATGAAAGGCTTTAACTAGCTGAAACGTCTTAAATAAAAAATAGCAATATCTTTTGGGGACCAAAGGCCAAATAATTATTAAAAGCTGATAAAAAATAATTTTATCAAAAATTCGCTTTGAAACAGAATTAAAATGCAATGTGATTTTGTATTTAAACTAAAAAAAAAAAAAAGTGATTGATTTGAATTATTTATCACAGTAAGTCGTAACACAAGGAAGTAGTTTTTTTTTTACTTTCACTTACCTATATATGAAATATACAGTAAGTGGAAGTATTGCGATCGTGAAAAAATTCGACTTCCGGTTTTCAACGGAAATACACGTTTTGGGGTCCCCTGAGTCTAAATGACCAAGTCCCGCGAAATGGTCTGTGTGTGTGTGTGTCTGTGTGTGTGTGTGTGTGTGTGTGTGTGTGTGAACAGACTAGCTCAAAAACTATAAACCGTGCGATCCTGAAATTGGGTATTTAGTGTAGGTATATGCCCGCGATGTGACAGCATAAATTTCATCAAAATTACTTAAAGGGAGGGGGTACTTTACTTAATAACTTTTTAGGTTTTTTTCGATTTTCTCAAAAACGGCTCTAACGATTTTGATTAAACTGAGTATTTCATCTATTTATATGCTCGAGATATGACTGTAAAAATTTCATCAAAATTGATTAACCGGAGGGGGGACTTTACTTAATAAATTTTGTAACATTTTCACGTGTTTTTTTTATTTACTCTAAATCGGCTTTAACGATTTTGATCAAACTGGGTATTTGATGTATTTATATGCCCGAGATGTGACTGTAAAAATTTCATCAAAATTGATTGACCGGAGGGGGGACTTTACTTAATAAATTTTGTGACATTTTCACGTGTTTTTTTGATTTTCTCAAAAACGGCTCTAACGATTTTGATTAAACTGAGTATTTCATCTATTTATATGCCCGAGATATGACTGTAAAAATTTCATCAAAATTGATTAACCGGAGGGGGGACTTTACTTAATAAATTTTGTAACATTTTCACGTGTTTTTTTTATTTACTCTAAATCGGCTTTAACGATTTTGATCAAACTGCGTATTTGATGTATTTATATGCCCGAGATATGACTGTAAAAATTTCATCAAAATTGATTAACCGGAGGGGGGACTTTACTTAATAAATTTTGTGACATTTTCACGCGTTTTTTTGATTTTCTCAAAAACGGCTCTAACGATTTTGATTAAACTTAGTATTTGATCTATTTATATGCCCGAGATATGTCTGTAAAAATTTCATCGAAATTGATCAACCGCAGGGGGCACTTTACTTAATAAATTTTGTATCATTTTTACGTGCTTTTTTTATTTACTCAAAAACGGCTTTCACGATTATAACCAAACTGGGTATTTGATATATGTATATGCCAAATATGTGATAGCCAACATTTCATCAAAATTGATCAACCGAAGGGGGGACTTTACTTAATAAATTTTGTATCATTTTCGCGGGGTTTTTTATTTACTCAAAAACGGCTTTAACGATTAATAAAAATAAGATATGAATGTAGAAAAATGTGTGACTTTGGGAAATGATATTTAACAAAACACGTCAATTTCTTATCTAAGTAAGTTGGTAAGTGAAAGTTGTGTGTTGCGCGCACGCACCAGATTTTTTTTTTACGTGTTGCTGTTAGTATTAAAAAAATACGTATAACGTATATGGGTGTACCATTTAGTGTACCCGGTCTTAACATTCGTTTTTCAAATCCAAAAGATATTGTTGGATATTTATTTTACAGTTTGCTGTTAAAGCAATACGATGGTAACATTTAAATGGATCTAGACATCATAAAAAACAAAATATCTCAATGTGAAGTTTGAAAATGTCACGAGTGTTACAGTCCCCAAGCTGGTTTTGCTTAGTTTACCACATCCTGAAATGAACCCTTGATAATTGATTAAATGTGAACAATGAGGTATTTCATTGTAATACGGTGGTGTTTCAAGGTATGAATGTTATTTTTAGTTACCTGTAATACTTCCAATGTAAATCAGGAAAATAAATCTGTCCCCAAGGTTAGTAGAAAAATTCAGGGGAGTGTTGTCGGCTGTTCTGGGCAACACTATTCTTTGAAAATGTTGGGAATGGCCATGATAACCTGTGTTGATAATACCGGCTATCATTCGATGTGCAAACTTGGAGAAGAAAGTATCTAATAGGTATGTGATTTCCTATCCAAAATCATTTATGTCACAATAATTATTGGTTACGAGTGTTACGTTAATTGTATGTATCAGCGTTCATTTAAACATGTGAATTATTCGTGCAAAAGATGTTGGTTAGGGTCATTTATTCGAGGCCATCCTCTCATACATGTCTGACACTTGGTTTAGCTAAGGATGGAGATTTTCTGTGAAAATGTCACGAGTGTTACGTAACACTCGTGACGGAAAAATAATTGTGGGGTAGTGTTGTTATTTTTATGTTTTAATGCCTACATGAATCATGCCTTTTGTATAGCCATTTTAACAAGCTCTAGAAATGAGCAATAGAGAACAGAAAAAATAGACTAAGGACATGATGAAAAATATATTCTTAATAAAAAAGAGATGTTGGCCAAGAGAAAGAAAATAAGCAAAATGGCAGCTTGTTAAACTATTCGAGTGAACAGAAAAAATAGACTTAGGACATGATGAAAAATATATTCTTAATAAAAAAGAGATGTTGGCCAAGAGAAAGAAAATAAGCAAAATGGCAGCTTGTTAAACTATTCGGTACCACTACTGAAGTGCGGCTGATGGGGCAGCCCTGCTTCGGGGTGTGGCTATCACTCCCTTTCGGAGGGGAAATTCTCGTCAGCTGATGCCCCCCCACCTTATCACTATTTCCCCTCGTTTTTAAAAACAGCGCGTCTTGCTTGAGTGTCACGTCATTTTTACGTCACAAGCCATCTTACCAATTCTCCTATTGACACATCGATTTTTCAGTTGCTACTTTTAAGTCGATATACTTCTCCGACTTTTGAAATAAAGGCCTTTTAGGAGTCCATAATGTTCTCCGACTTTTGAAATCATCGCCCTCGGCTTTCATACCATTTTTAGAATTATCAGTAATTCCGAAATCGATTGAAAGTTTTTAATAAAATTAAGACTTATTTACTTCATATACTACGGGATTTTCTCTAATTAGAGAAATTCTCAAATGAGATCTCAAGTACAGAAATAGAATAAATAACAATTATAACTGTGAGACAAATAATGAGATATGAAGTAGTAAATAGAGAAATACAATAAAAAGTAATTAAAAAGATGGAAAAAATAAAGAGGTATAGTGATAAACCATATAATAAAAAAAAGAAAAGTTAATTTGAGCTTTTTTACTTATAATAAGAAATATAACTCTGTAAATGACCTTAAGATCGGTAAAATGATATTATGACGCTTAATTCTCAGCAGGAAAGTTTGAAAGTATGTAAATTATATAATAAATCGAAAGTATGTATAAAGATATTTAATTTCAAACTTAACGTATTAGTATTGAAAGTAGCACGGTCGATCTTTATTGTCGATATAGAGAGCTGACGATTACATGACGTCACAGTCGACTACTGAAGGGAAATGGCGGGAAAAATAACTCGGACAGAACCATGGGCGGATCCAGCCGATCGTAAAGGGGGGGGCTGCAGCCCCAGAGCCCTTCATTTGGATCTGCTAATCAGCTATTTTACCTTTATGTTCCTTTCCCACAACTAAAATTCTACTTGTTCTGCACATTATTTGTTCTTTAACTTGCTTCCTTACATTAAGTAAAGTCAAATTCTATCTTTGAATGACCAAAAATTTTTCAAAGGGAGGGGCTGCAGCCCCCACAACCCCCCCCCCTCCCCCTGGATCCGCCAATGGACAGAACAGCGAGCTGGAGCCTTATCAACGAAGAGGGGAAGGTGGTGGGGACGGCAGTTCGGTAAGGCGCCGAGAGATCGCTGCGCCTTAGGCCACGCCCCGAAGCAGGGCTGCCCCATCAGCCGCTCTTCAGTAGTGGTACCAACTATTCTACTCTATAAATTCTATAAACTATTCAGCTTGTGAAAATACTGCTCAGTCTTTGACTTTGACCTACATGTGAAGCAGTGAAAGAATTAATTATGGGTGAATCGTTGACACTGGACTAAGTAAAAACTCTGCAGAAAAATCATTTATAATTCACGAGATGATCAATGAGCTGCAAATATCCGAAGAAAAACGTAAGCCTTGACAGAACGACTTATTCATAGGTCAACTCGCGAGAACGTATAGGCTACAAAGCTTGGCAAGTAAAGGAGTAGGAATAGACGCCAGCCTAGAAGTTATTGTACAACAAAAGGAAAACAAGATTCGATGTCTTACAAACGAGTTTTGTCTACTCTTGTCTTCACGTTTTGGTAAATGTATACTCTTACCTTCATGTTTTAAGAAAAGTTGGAATACAAATAAATTAAAAATGTTGTTGCAGTAAAAAAATATTTATTTAAATAAACATAGGCTTTAATAACGAAAATTATTGTAGTTAAAAAATGTAAATGGCAAACAAAACATACTTTTCTTTGCATATTATAAAATATGTCATAGGTTATGATCCCAATATTCATAAATACAATTTTCGTCCTAGTTTTTCAGGACCAATACGATGGGAATCAAACAAATAATAATAATAACATACTTTTCATTATTATAACAGTTAAATTTTATAGAACTATAAAGGAACATATAGAAATTTCATAATGAAAAAAGGTTTATTTATTCGAGCAAGAATTGCTATTGAGGCACTTGGAATTACACAATATTCCAGCATTTTTACAACTGCATTTTTTTGAGGAACATGTTCCTTTACAGAAGCATCTTTTAAAACCTTGTCCACCAGAAAGGGACTGCACTTGCGATTTCGTTTAGTTTCGATTTAGTCTTTTTTTTTTAGTTTATTTTTTTAATATTTTTTTTTTAGTTTTAGTATTTCGATTTAGTTTTAGTTTTTTAGCGTTTTCGATTTAGTAGCACTTGCGATTTCGTATTTCGTATGCTCCCATTTACCAAAACGACACGGTCATTGTTAATTCAATGTTCAATTTCCCTTCTTTGAAATTGTAAATGTTAGTTGAATGCATATTACCCAAACGAGGAGGCAAATGTGCACACTTTCCGGAAAATGTGTACTCTAATTTTACCATAACATATATACATATACACTTGTAAATTATTAAAAAATAGAAAACATCATTGTATGCACTAATACCAGAACTTGGTTACAACATACCAAAATGCAGAAGATGGTCCTATGCTCCCTAAGGCGTGAATGTTGCAATTGGTCTGACGCCCACTCTGCTGCGTCGCCAAGTTAATCTCTGATAGGAAGTTGTTGTTAGGAGCTGAATATGACATTTTTTTTGGTTTATTTAAAATATAAGGAATTTATCGTTTATATAATCTTATCTCCGCTAAAATACTTGGCAGTTGTATCTGGAGGCGTGGGGGAGGAAATGTTTAAATTAATGCAAAACAAAAATATTTTGTTTCATTTGAACAATTACTTAGGCCCACCAGTTTAGCTTGCTATATTGCTCCCTGAAAATTGAGAAGGCACTTGGGAAACTATTATAAATCCCATTTTACTAAAGAACATCTTGGGTCTTTAATTTGAAAATGGATTTCACTTAAAAATTTAATAGTTTTGTTTTCTTAATCATATTTTAGTACTCATGTTTTAAAAAGATTACCCAAATTTTGTATTACACAGACGTTACAATAATTTTATTTGTAGTAACTGATCAACTACAATCTGAATTCTCTTCAATTATAATACCTTTTAGGTACTAGTGTACCTTAGCGGAGGTACGATTGATATCCGCTATCATTTTTATAACCTGACACAACACACTGATTAGGCAGGAATGCCTCATGGTTAATAGCCCTCGCAAGGAACACTGGGGTCTGACAGACCCCAAGAACATATTATGTACGAATATCTAATTGATAAAATTATTCTAATGGCTGTGACTTCTATGTATTCGAAGTTTGTACACCTACCGCCTTAGCGCCTATGTTGGAAAAGTTGTAGTTCATCCTGTTATTTTTATAGAAAATTAAAAACTTGTGTTGGGGTCCTGTAGACCCCAGTGTGGCATCTAAGTTCTCCTTTTTGTTATTACACTTTTATTACAATTTGCTTTGTAAGTGAGGTAAGTGTAACAAATATTTCTTTCAAAATGTTTTATTGTGTAGTTTATATTTCTTTTTGTGGGTTATGTTTTATTTTTTATTTATTGCATAACTTTCTGATAAATGTGAATTTTTTCAGAATGGCTTAGGCCTTAAGTGAGAAGGTCAATAAAAATATTAATTAAGGAATTAGGAGTCAATGGCACTGCTCCCAAAGGCCCTAGCACAGTTTAAAAGGAAGATGCTCTTATTGTTATAGACAAAAAGATAGGAAAACAAAACTAGTTTGTAAGGAATGCCACAGCCACACACTTGTGCGTAGAATGCAGTCAATGAGGGCTGCATGTAAGAAAAGTGGCCGGCAATAAATTTTTTAAAATATATTTTTTATATTTAGAATATTCTAAGTAACAATAGAAAAATAGTGAATCTTGATTTGTATAAAATTTGAAATTTCTAAATACGTTTTTTCCAAACTGTAAAAACTACTTGCAAAATGTGCATTTTACATATTTTTATATAACGTAAATTAAACTGAATATTTTTAATCCAATTAATTGCTGTCTTGATCTTGTACGTTTTTTTTAATTGTCTAAATAAAAGCTTCTAAAGATATTTTAAAACTATAATTTATATAAAGAATTAACTTTTGGGGTCTGTAGGACCCCAATGTGGCCTGTATGAAAAAAAATATTAGTGTGCCTTTGGAGGGTTAAAGATACGGTCGAAGCATTCTATTTAGAGTGGGGGTGGTTTCAAGTCCGTGACGTCATTGCAGACCTCTACTTCCGAAGCCGTACTTTCATTAGTTGCAAAATATATTGGCTTTTGACTACTAAGTTGTTATGTTTTATTAAGAATAAACAAATTACAGCTTTTTGTAATACAGTATGTTAATTTATTGTTCTACATGAAGAAGTTAAGACTAACATGTTTTACGGGTCTACTGTGACGTCTCAGGTCAAAGCTTGGTTTTGATTAGCTAGCGCTGTTATGCTTCGACCGTGTATCTATTAACCGTGGGAATGCCTAGCATCTTGTTGGTATTGATGAAATTAAAAAACTACAATTTTAGTAAACAAAACGGTCTTATTCATACGAATGATAAACTAATGTGAGTTTACATTATTTTTATTGACTTAAAATTACATTTCACAACGACAAACAATAAAAGCTCAAATTAATAACAACGTTACAAAACAGTAACTAATAGTTACTTAAAAGTAACAATATGCTTCGATATTCAGAGAAAGACTGAGCCCAGAGTGCATTGCTTCATATATTTAGTCCGTAATCGAACATTCCAGAATGGCCCAGTCCATTCTCGTCACATACAGAACATTTGATTACGTTCTAATACAGTTATGTAACGGTTCCAAAAAAAGACTGGGACTCTTAGTTGTAACAGAAATAATCATATATTTTCGTTACACGTCACACTATATTGATTCTTACATGAAAAAAGGTAGTAACAATTAAGTTCATTAACCCTCCGTCGGGTGCGTCAAGAATGTTACGCTGTCGGGCGCGTGTATCTCTAAGATCTTCTAACCATAATCATCATAAAACTTTATTTCATTTTATCTGAACTTGAACGTTATGTGTTTCATTCGAATCCTTAAGAATGGAAAGCAATAGTTTAAAAAAAAAGATTATAAAATAGTCTTGTATTCCATTACGAAAAGTAGAAAAATACGACACCGGACGCGTGTATCTCTCAGATAATAGGCTTTACAGTAATTCAGATATGAAATAAAGTAAGAAAAATATATATGTATATTTTAATTGTTACATAGAGACATTAAATCAATAAATAAAAAAGAGAAATATAGAATTGAAAAAAAATATGTCAACGGGAGCGTTGTATCAAGCAGATTAAAAATAATGGCAAGTAAATCACAGAACACTATCCAATGAAATTGCACTACTGAACTTTACAGAAGGACCTCTGGAACACATAACTGGGAGTACAACACCACAACCCTCAAGAAGGCATTTTGGTGAATATTTTTCTTCAAAAAGTGTATCTCACTGATAACGCGCCCGAAGGAGGGTTAAAAAAAAAAGGACTCATCTTACTAAAACTACTTCTAAATTTGATATGGCATCCTTTTGAATGCAAGCTTCTCAAATGAATTTCTGAGTACATTATGCGATTATGTAATTGTAATAGTATTTGGGATTAAAAATATGTAGCATTCAATACAATTAAACAAGAAATTGATTCAGTGAAGACCATCCAAAATATTTGGCAACGTCCCCTGGAGACATCCCAGCCTTTGATCTAGACAGAGTAGAGGCTCCGCACTTGTCCCTCAAGAGCCTTACCGCAATCTCATCGCCAACAGCCGCTGCCCAATGCAATGCAGACCAGCCTAAGGCATCGTCCACATGATTTGCATTCACTCCTTTGTTGCACAGCAGAGCCAAGATGTAAATGTTGTCTTTGTGCTTGCAAGTCTTATTCTTTCGATGGCAGGACATGTCCTTTGAAAAATTCCTAGCTATTGCTTGACCGAGACAACCAAGGAATGTCTGATCATAGCCGGCTTCTGCCAGGATGAGAGGAGTAAATCCCCTGTCCGTGGTGACATCGATGGCAGCGCCGGCATCAACAAGGAGCTCAACCAACGCGATATTATGAGAAGAAAATGCCGCCACATGTAGTGGACTCCAACCAAAGTTGTCGATAGCTGTAACGTTGGCACCATTTTTGAGGAGAAGCCTCGCCATTTCTAGGTTGCCTGTATCGGCCGCCATGTGTAATGCTGTAGCCCCCATTGCGTCTCTTCCGTTGACCTCACACCCATTCTTAAGAAGAATCTCAACAATCTCGGTCTTGCCATCAAGGACTGGAGGGAATAGTGCGTCCCAACTATGGTTGTCCACGTTAACATCAGTCCCGATGCTGATCAGATACTTTAAGATATCTTTATTCCCTCCAGACACTGCGGTTACAATAGCATTCTGATGAATCTTTGTTCCGTTTCGAACGCCTAAGTCCTTTCGTGAAAATAGTCCAATAAATCTTTGATAATTTCGATATTCAGGTTCTTCTAGATCAACTCGAAGGATGCTCTTCGGATCTGCTCCCTTTTCGATTAAGAACTTGACTAGCTCTAAGTTTCCGCGGTACGCAGCCAATTCTAGTGGCGTATCCTGTTTTGGCGGAGTGGACCTTTCGTTTACGTCTAATCCTTTATCGAGAAGGATTTTGACGATTCTCGGCTCTATTTCTGGTACTCCGCAAAGAGTATGGAGAGGCTTTTCATAGAATTCCCATTTCTTGAGTGCTTCCAGGTTCAGCGCGAGCTGGGATATCACATCAGTTCCCGGGAGTATGGTAACATTGAAGCGGTACTGTTCGGGTGACTCCTTGCTCGCTGGAACTGCCAGTTTTGAAGGGATAAGCCTCTCTACGGCCCACATCTTCTCGTTCATGAGATCTTCTATCTCCTTATTCTTTGCATAAGAGATGTTTTGGAACATGTTTGCGTACGACTTCATTCCCCCTTTGTTCATGCCTCTTCTCAAGCCCCTGATATCGCCTCTACGGACGGCTGCTAACGTCTCCTCTTTCACCTTTCCGTCGCTTTCATTGTTGTTCTCAGCGTCTTTCTGTTGTGTTGAAAACTATAACACATTTCACAATAATAATAAATTAGTAACAATCATAATATAAATGTAAAAAAGTAATATTGACTTATATATTGCCCATACCTCTATTAAAGATACTACTAACAGGAAGGCGAAGATAATCTTTCTTTGGAACATTTCAGCTACAGAACTATAACACAATATAATTAATTTAGTCACTTGTATTTTTTCCAAACTAATATTTATTATAATTTTTAAACTATTTTATTAGAAGATAAAAGATTCGACCACGGCCGGGAATCGAATCGAAAATCGGAGGGATCACAGAAGAGAAAGATTCGATCATGATCGGAACGGACTCTCGGTTAGCTCAGTGGTAAGAGCGCTGCGACGTAGATGCAGAGGACCTGGGTTCGATTCCCGGCCGTGGTCGAATCTTTTATCTTCTAATAAAATAGTTTAAAAATTATAAATTAATTATCTAACGATAACTAATTACTACATAAATATTTATTATAATTTTTTATTAATCAAGGATTTCATAAACCAAAATATTTACTATTATATCACATTATTAGTGGGAGAATTACCTGCGCATATGTAGAAATTTTTCTAATTTATTAAAGAAGAAAGTGATAACTTAAAAAAGGCCAAACAAATTAAAAATCAATAAAAATTATTTGTCCCAACCACTTTTTTAGTTCATATTTAGGACTAAAACTAGTGTAGAATCAAAAATACTATGAATATATATCTCATTCTTAAAAGCAGGGTATCAAAGCCCAAAAACAAGCAACATACTAATCTTTAAAAGGCACGTCTTTATTAACCTAGAGAACATAGGGCTGCTAAAACCTTTTATAGTTACATATATTAACAATGAAGGTGTTTCACACCTATTTTTCTCGCGGAAGATATCCTAATAGTAGTTATAATTCACTGTTTGTGCAATTGTGAACTAGGTCTGCTAGGGCGAGGGGGGTGTATACCCAGGGCTAGAGGGGGTGTCCTTGAGCGGTTAGTTGCACAATCCGGCAAACGTCGCATGGAATGTGTGAGATGTGGCAACATCGCTTTTTTTACATTCGAGCTGTATCGTGACTTTGAGCGTGCCGTAGTAGGGCTATACGTGACCTTGAGAGTCATTGACCGACATGTTATGGCGAGGGGGTGTATACCTAGGGCGAGAGGGGGTGTCCTTGAGCGGTTAGTTGCACGATCCGGCAACGTCGCATGAAATGTGTGAGATGAGGCGACATCGCTTTGTTTACATCCGAGCTGTATCATGACCTTGAGCGACTAGACCTTGACTCAGCACTATCAGTGTCTATGTCTAGTCACACAGTGTGAGTCAGCACTACTGCTTCACACATTCTAATTATGTAGAGAAATGCTGCTAATTGTCCGGAATCAGATGCAGTTGATGAATATTAACCCAAAACAATACGATATTACAAAACAATAAAATGCAACAAAACATTACAATACAACATAACAGTATAATAAAACTAACAGTATAATAAATCGATACAATACAACAAAATAATACAGTGCAACAAAACATTACGATACAACAAAAAAATACAGTACAATAAATCGAAACAACAAAAGAAAACAATTTAATACTTCAAAAAAACAACAGAATACAACACATAAAACCTGTCAAACTTCGAAATGGTTAGATAATCTGGGAAGACCCAAAAAATAATGAGATCAACGAAAATGATGGTAGGTATAACTAACAAAACTATGGTTCAAGAAGAGCCTAAAACGAAAAAAGAACCCACCCCTGTACATACTTAAGAAATAGAGAATAAAGAAAAGCACACTGAAGAAACTAAAAGAAGAGAGCTCCAATCCAATAAAAAGTAAAAATTACCCATCTACTACGAAAACCACAGTAACAAAAACTACAACGCTAAAAAAACAGAACAATTTTAAATTATCAGAAAATAATGTAACAGCAGCAATAAAAAACTAAAAAAATATAGATGTAAACAACAACAAAAAACAAACCTGTTACATAAAACATCCTAGAACCAATCCGAGGTTTAATACTGATAACGACTACCCTCTCAGCTTCAACGAGATTTGTATTTTGTATAAAACTATAAAAGTAGAAAAACTTTCCAAAAATACATTTGGCTTAATTGAACAATTCACAGAAGATAAACCAGGACTAAAAAAGATGAGACATTAAAGGATCAATCACAAACAGAAGTATCAAGATTTGGAGCACCAAAATTCTGAAGTTAATAATAATAAAGGCTTAACGAACCCGAAGGTTCAATGCCGACACCACCACTCGCTCCCTGCACGACCGTATTCCAGACCTAACTTCGATAGATCCGCCCTAACGCAATCCTCCCACCTCCTTCTCGGCCTGCCCCTCGGACGTTTCCCATTCGGCACCGCGCTTATTAATCTTTTCGGAATTCGTTCACTACTCAGTTTTTCAATTTTACACGCCCATTTTATTCGCCTCGCTGCTATCACATCAAATATATTTACTCGGTAAAGTTCACTCAGTTCGGCGTTCTGTAAGCGTCTAAATTTTCCGGTTAGTTCATCCCTCTTCGGTCCAAATATTATACGCAGTACTTTATTTTCAAAAACTCTAAGCCGTTGCTCATCCCTCAATGAAAGCGGCCACGTTTCGCATCAGTAAAGAACCGCTGGAAAAAAAAAAAAAAATCTGGTGCGTGCGCGCAACACACAACTTTCACTTACCAACTTACTTAGATTAGAAATTGACGTGTTTTGCTAATAATCATTTCCCAAAGTCACACATTTTTCTACATTCATATCTTATTTTTGTTAATCGTTAAAGCCGTTTTTGAGTAAATAAAAAAACCTGTGAAAATGATACAAAATTTATTAAGTAAAGTCCCCCCTCCCGTAGATCAATTTTGATGAAATTTTTACAGTCATATCTCGGGCATATAAATACATCAAATACCAAGTTTGATCAAAATCGTTAAAACCGTTTTTGAGTAAATAAAAAAAACATGTGAAAATGGTACAAAATTTATAAAGTAAAGTCCCCTCTCCCGTAGATCAATTTTGATGAAATTTTTACAGTCATATCTCGAGCATATAAATACATCAAATACCAAGTTTGATCAAAATCGTTAAAACCGTTTTTGAGTAAATAAAAAAAACATGTGAAAATGGTACAAAATTTATTAAGTAAAGTCCCCCCTCCCGTAGATCAATTTTGATGAAATTTTTACATTTTTACAGTCACATCTCGGGCATATAAATACATCAAATACCAAGTTTGATCAAAATCGTTAAAACCGTTTTTGAGTAAATAAAAAAAACACGTGAAAATGATACAAAATTTATTAAGTAAAGTCCCCCCTCCTGTTAATCAATTTTGATGAAATTTTTACAGTCATATTTCGGGCATATAAATCGATCAAATACTCAGTTTAATCAAAATCGTTAGAGCCGTTTTTGAGAAAATCGAAAAAAACATGTGAAAATGGTACAAAATTTATTAAGTAAAGTCCCCCCTCCCGTAGATCAATTTTGATGAAATTTTTACATTTTTACAGTCACATCTCGGGCATATAAATACATCAAATACCAAGTTTGATCAAAATCGTTAAAACCGTTTTTGAGTAAATAAAAAAAACACGTGAAAATGATACAAAATTTATTAAGTAAAGTCCCCCCTCCTGTTAATCAATTTTGATGAAATTTTTACAGTCATATTTCGGGCATATAAATCGATCAAATACTCAGTTTAATCAAAATCGTTAGAGCCGTTTTTGAGAAAATCGAAAAAAACGTAAAAAGTTATTAAATAAAGTACCCCCTCCCTTTGAGCAATTTTGATGAAATTTTTGCTGTCACATCGCGGGCATATACCTACACTAAATACCCAATTTCAGGTTCCCACGGTTTATAGTTTTTGAGCTAGTCTGTTCACATACACACACACACACACACACACACACACACACACACACACACACACACACACACACACCACACACACACACACACACACACAGACCATTTCGCGGGACTTGGTTATTTCGACTCAGGGGGTCCCAAAACGTGTATTTCCGTTGAAAACCGGAAGTCAAAAATTTTCACGATCGCAATACTTCCACTTACTATATATTTCATATATAGGTAAGTGAAAGTAAAAATTCTGAAGTTACTTCAAGAAAATGAATTACAAGAGAATTGTAGTAAAATCTCTGAAGCTGAAGAAGCTGCACAAATGTGTGAACCAACATTTCATCACAATTGATCAACCGGAGGGGGGACTTTACTTAAAAAATTTCGTATCATTTTAACGTGTTTTTTTTTTTATTAACTTAAAAACGGCTTTAACGATTTTGATCAAACTGGGCATTTGATGTATTTATATGCCCGAGATATGACTGTAAAAATTTCATCAAAATTGATTAACCGAAGGGGGGACTTTACTTAATAAATTTTGTATCATTTGCACGTGTTTTTTTAATTACTCAAAAACGGCTTTAACGATTTTGATCAAACTGGGTATTTGACGTATGCATATGTTAAAGATGTGATAGCCCGCATTTCATCAAATTTGCAACATTTGGATGGGGCACTTTATTTCTTAACTATTTTAGCAATTTTTACCTTTTTTTCGATTTTCTCAGAAACGGCTTTAACGATTTTCATCAAATTCGTCATGTTTAATGAAAATTAGGTGTTCTTTAATATCAGGTAAGCTTTATCATTATTAAAATGTTCTTGGGGGGCTTAAATGGGGTAGGGGCCTTTTTTGTTTGTTTGTTTTTGTTTCCTATGAAGTATCTTTGTTTTTGTTTATATGGAGAAATAAACTGTCTCTCATTACGCCTAAAAATAAAAAAAATGGCTAAATATGAGATATGATAAAAACCAAGTAAACATATAGAGGAGAAAAAAAGAAAAATATTCAGTCAACTCATAAAACACGTTAAGCCCACGCATGACGCTTTTAATGACAGACCATTGTTCATAATTAATGCACTTCTGTTCATTTAATAGAAATGATTTGTTTCATGGGAAATAAATGAAATATTCAACAAGTACATAGAGAATTATAAAATCAGTCGACTTGGAGTATCATGCTTGCATTGCCGAATTATCTGAAGTAAAAACTTTTATTTAATAATAAAAGAAATTAGTGTTTGTTATAGATCAAATGAAAACAAAAATAAGAAATGAATGTGGAAAAATGTGTAACTGAGTGAGAAGTGGCATTAACAGAACGCATTAATTTTCTAATCTAAGTTGGTAAGTGAAAGTTGTGTGTTGCGCGCACGTACCAGATTTTTTTTTTTTAAATTACCGCTTGAAACTTTGAAGGGGTACATGGACAATAATACTTAGTTATAAATCCATAGTTGTAATGACCTTTATTAAAGGTCAGTCTTTTCTAAAGAGATTGGTCTTTATTTGAATATTCTAGGATGAGTAAAAGAGGAGATATTAGATTTGAAGCAGAGCACTAAAATAGCTAAAATAATACGCTGTTTTTCGAAAATAATATGACCGCCATTGGATAAATAAAAATTCAAAAAATAAATTAATTGCACTTTTGTACTTCTGATGCCTTTTTCTTTCTATGGTAAAAATATTTAAAAAAATAAAAATATTGAAGCAACTAGATTGGACCACTTCATATGGATTTACCCTATTATAAAAATACATTTAATCAGTCATTCGTTCTAACACATTTCAACGGATTGTTGGATATATTAAAAAAATAAAAATAAAAAACATCATATTAAATAATACCAAAACTGGGTTGAACCTACTTACCGAATGCAGAAGATGGTCGTATGGTTTCTGAGGCGTGAGTGTTGCAATTGTCATTTTGTCTGACGCCCACTCACGCTGCGTCGCCAAGTTAATCGCTGATAGGAAGTTGTTGTCTTTAGGAGCTGAATATGAATTTTTTTCGGTTTATTTAAAATATAACGAATTTTACGTTTATTTTAATCCCATCTCCGCTAAAATACTTGGTAGTTGTATCTGGAGGCGTGAGGGGAAAAATGGTTTTAAAAAAATTATATTTAAGAATAATAAAAACAAAAATATTTTGTTTCGTTTGAGCAATTAGTTAGGCCTACCACTTTAGCCTGCTATAATATGCCCCTTCCCTGAAAACTGAGGAAGCATTTAGGAAACTATTATAAATTATAAATCCCATTTTATTAAAGAACATCTTGAGTCTTTAATTTGAAAATGGATTTCATTTAAAAATTTAATAGTTTTGTTTTCTTAATCATATTTTAAATTAAGACCTTCGATAGATAGCTCACATAAAAATTACCCAACATTGTTATTACAAAGACTTTACAATAATTTTATTTGTAGTAACTGGTCAACTACAATCTGAATTCTCCCCAATAATAATACCTTTTTGGTACTAGTGTACCTTAGCGGAGGTACGATTGATATCCGCTATAATTTTTATAATCTGACACAACACACTGTTTAGGCAGGAATAACCTAGCTTCTTTTTGGTATTGATGAAATTACCAAAAACTACAATTTTATTATGTTAAACTACAATTACAAGTTAAAATGTTGGCTGTGAACAACCATATTGAGGAGTATTTACAGCCTTTCAAAAACCTTGTGTTTTATTGGCTAGTAAAAATTTTGTTCTCGAAAACGTTACAAATCATTTATTATCGAAGGACATTGATAGAGCCCTTAACTCAAACTATTACACAATATACAGAACCATTGGTAACTACACCAACCCAGAACCGAAATGCTGTTTGAAGTTCAATGTAAATATAGGTAAATTAAGAACAGTAAGCCAGTTCGTATGAGTTCGCTGAAGTCATAACATGCAAATTCCTCATGCAAATCATTGAATTCATTTCAAATCTTTAATAATATGATACAACATCTTAGTTCGAAGAGGGCAATGCCCATATCGTAATAATCTTTTAATGGAATGATCTATAAAATAAAATAAGAAACCAATCAATCCCCTTTTCTGATGAATCTTAAATTGGATATTAACGATTTCATACGTTATCTAAAATCCAAAGTCAAATGAGTTGGTAAAAAAAAAAAAAAATAAAAAAAAGTGTCCAGCCTGAGGAAACGCTTTAATTCGCCACTAATATACAGCTAAGGAAAAATAGACTTAAGTACGCAAAAAAAAAAAATCTACCTTCATGGAACTTTAGTAATAACTTCTTATTTGTACCTTGTAAGATTCGAGTTCTGAAATATATTCTATATTTAACCTCCCCAGATTAAATTGGGAATAACAATTTTTTTTTTTGGGGGGGGGGGGAGCTTTAAATGGTTGGGGAGTTCTGCAAATTAATTTTGCTAAAAAACAATCGCTTTTAGGCTTCTGAATCGATTGAGACTAATCTCATGACAATTCGGTCGACAGGTCAATAGTTATATCAGATTATAGGAGCAAAACAACATTTCGAGGCTGAATGATATCTCAGATAATGAAGTGAATTTAGAAATGCATCTATAATTAGCAATAAGGAGATATATAATCCACCATCTATATAAATAATGTTGAAATTCTGTTTGTTTGTTTCTTTATTTGTTCTTTATAGAAATCCATACCGTTTGTCCTAAATTCTCCAAATTTCGCTCAGTGGTTCTTTCAGACCAGGTGCGAACACCTGATCATATTAAAATTGAATAACTTCAACCGATCTTCAGCTGATATTCTTTATTCTCCAAAATTCGCTCAGTGGTTCTTTCAGACCAGGTGCGAACACCTGTTCATATTAAAATTGAATAACTTCAGCCGATTTTCAGCTGATATTCTTTATTGTTATAAAAATCATAATGATCTCACTTTACAATGTTTTTTTTTTTACGAAATCGACCGTTTCTTTAGAAAAATGAAATTCCCCGTGTGGAACCGGGATATACAGCTAATATCTATGCATATAAAGGTGAAATTCTGTTTATTTGTTTGTTCTTGATAGAAGTCCATACCGTTTGTCTTAAATTCTCCAAATTTCGCTCAGCGGTTCTTTCAGACCAGGTGCGAACACCTGTCCTTATTAAAATTGCATAACTTCAGCCGATCTCTGGGTATATTCTTTATTGTTATAATAATCGTTTTGATCTCGCTTTACATTGGTTTTTACAAAATCAGTGTAAAATTTTTACAAAATTTTATCATCTATAAAAAAGATTTTATAGATTTAAAAATTGAACTTTTCCGGGAAACCGGGATATACAGCTAATACTTAATAAAAGAGTCAAATATGTGCGTTTGTGTCAGAGTAAATCTCTAAATATCTATAGTTTAATATTAGAAATAATTAATAAAATAATTAAAAAATCATGGCCGTCACCAGCACCAAATTATTGGGGGGGGGGCTCAATATTTTCCTAGACAGGGTAGGAAGAAATTCGAGAGGCTAAAAGTTGATTTAATATGTCCTAAAAAAAAACTGTTGAGAAATTTTATTCATCCTTCAACGATGTATTATAAAGGTGTTTATAGAATCATAAAACTTGTCAATTTATGCCTCAGCTATTCATTAAAATAGGGAGTTGTTAAGGCTTAATGTTGAAGGATGTGGGCCGAAATTTCTTGATTGAATTCTATACAAGTTCTCCTTCTGATCCTGATCCAACTAATTTCATTGTTTTCCATCAACTTCTATAAGCTTCATCGAATAGAGGGAAAGTAGGATCAACCTGCTTGGTTTAAAACAGAAATGGAGACCGATTCCAGGAATAGAACTTTCTTACAGAATCCATGAAACAAAAAAGTTAAAGCTGAAATAAAAAATATATAATTCATCAAATATACACTAGGGGAGAGCGGAGTTGGTTGGCAACAGTTGTCACTTTTTTGATTGTTGAGTCGTTCCTATTAATATAATCCGGATAGGGCTGATACCACTGTAAACCCCAATTAGATTAGAGTACTTCAAGTATTTTTTTCATCACTTGATATTTAATTCTAAGATCATGGAAAATTGAAGAATTCGTCAATCCAGAGTATGCCAACTACCCCCCCCCCAAGGTGGGGCAAGTTGGCCAAGAAGATGGGGTTGTTTAGCCATCTCATTCAAGTACTGCCTGAGACATATTATTGTTATTAAAAGCTGCACTATAACGGTATAATAATTTTGAATCGGTTTTTAACAGCTTTTAAGGGAAAATAGAATGAAAATAGAACAAGATAGAAGTTTAGACTGTCGTCACTTTCTGAATAAGAAAAATTGCTCTCATCCTCCTTGCTGGAACTAAAGACAATTGGTAGTTTCATCCTTTGTTTATGTTTACCTTGCTTTTGTGAATCGCTACTGCGCAAACCAAACCGAGTTGATGAGAGCCAACTAACCCCACAGGAGAGATCATATGAAAGATGGCTGCCAGGAGAACAATCAAACAAGAAATTGGTTAATCGAAAGGTTAGATTTTTCAAAGGAGTTTGGGGCTATGTGAACAGAATTGGAGTCAAATGTTTTACCATGCCTTTGAACCAAATTTACTGAAAATATAAAAATTTACTTACATGTTGTAAAATTAATCAATGAAGCACACTCTTCTCTACACTGTTAGCGTCGGATTGAAAACTCAGGACAAGACTCCCGAGGTCGAGCGGGTGACCTGGTACAATGGTGGGGCCTTCACGATAGGTGTGACGGAAACTATAAGCCAATGGCCAACCTACCCCCTATGCCAACCAACTCCGCTCTCTCCTACTTTTCTTCTATTATAGAAAGTGGGTATAAACAATCAATATAGTATGCTGTAATTAACTAATATTTTATTAAATTTTATTACTTAAACTCGGAAAAATTTGTACAATATAATTTCTCATTTAATTTTTTACATTGGGTCCTCTCCTGCCAAAATATTGCGGGGGTCGCGTCCCCCCCGGCGGTGACGCCCGTGCACAAAATTACCAAATTTAATAACTTAAGGGAGTGAGTATATTTGTAATAAAATTGCAATCTTTCACATATTTTACCCGTGTTTATACAAGTTTAAGAACATAAATACGAATATAGATAAAAGAATCAATGTCAAATGAATATCTAGGATTGTTTGTCCAATATTTTGCAGCTCTGCTTCTATCTTTCTTTATTTCCTTTAGACATGTTCATGTCTTAATTGTCCCTCCAGGGCATGTTTAACCTATTTGAAGATAATTTGCATAAGCATTTTTCTCACAACTGGAAAGAACGTGATCCTTCGCCAGTTTGAAGAATCAGTCCCCAGATTGATGTGGATGATTCTAAAATTATTTGTAAAGGTATTTGTGTCACAACGTGATAAATCGATAAAAAAAACCGCCTAAAGGGATTTTTAAAAAACGAAATTTCTATTTATTTCCACATGGGTAAAGAACACTGCTATCTTATTTTCAAGCGCTTAAAGAAAGTATTTTTTTATTTTTTTTTTTTTTTTATTTAATGCCTTTTTATTGAACAAAATTACAAAAATACATTTCCTTTAAGACAACATACTCTTGGTCATTGACCATCAGAGGTTAAGATAGCGACTAATTTTTGTTTTATATTGATTGAAAATAATTTGCAACCCTAAAATTCAAACACAAATTGGTTTGTAAACATATTTTGTACTCACAATCGTATACATCAATTGATATAAGAATAAACTACAACAACAATATCCCATCGATACTATATCCTTTATGCACAATAAGAATATAGATATAATTAGCTAAAATTCTAAATTTGTTACAAAAATCTGTATTCAGCTGATGTTCATCATCAAAAACATCAATTAAATACATAAATAAAAAATAAATTTATTACAAATAATTCAATTTTAAAAATAAACAATTATCAATTGGTAACAATAAATTAAATAATTTTACGAATCAATAATTTTAACAATCTCAGTATTCAATAATTAAATTAACAGATATGAATATTTAATAATAAATATCTAAAAAAAACATAAAATTAACCGTTATACTCGCTAATTAATTCGTATCTATATTTCCATGCTTGTTTTGTATAAGACAATAGCTTAGACCAGTTCTTTCCGTTCAAGTACTCTACTAAATCCGACCTACTAATGATAGATTGAGAGAACCATCTAATTCGGATTTCCCTTAACACAGGACACGTGGCTAAAAAATGCACTACATCTTTCCTCTCTTTTAAATTACACAAGGTACAGATACCTTCGCCATGTTGATATTGCCTTCTATGGTTAAGGTATAACAGTTCCCCTCTCAACTTAATTATCCGGGCCATATCATTCGTGGAAAAATTATGGTTCATATTGCCAACCTCTTCACTTAAATCAAGATTTAAGTCTTTATATATTATGGATTCATCAGAAACAGTACAAAGCATAACATGCTCCTGAAATATATCATTTTCTATTTTATTTACCAAGGTAACGAAGATTTTTGGCCAATCACTAATGTTATTTATATTTATTTGTATGCCTAAATTGTTAGAGTCTAGTAAATAATTTATGTTTTTAAACCAAAATATATTTTTCTCTATTGCTTTATATGCCAAAGTATTCGTAAGCCGGTTTTTAGAATTTATAACTTTTGCAATGTATTTCAGGTGATGAAAATGGGCTTTAATTTGGTTTCAACGGATAATATAAAATTTGGTGTGTTTTGAGGTAATTTGAAAAGTTTCTTTAAAAAAAAAAGTTTCTAGCTTCTCTACTGTATAATACCTTTGGCTTAAAGAAACTATAACATTCACTAAAATCAACAACAAAGCTCTTTTTGTCACTTCCTAACCTGTCACAACGTAGAGGTCATGTACTTTGAAAAATAATTAAATCCTTTTCCGTCACAATAATGCTAAAAAATCAGGCACCAATCTTATCAGCAAACTTTCATTATGGAAAATAAAATTGAGCCAGGACTCCAAAGGGTACAGGCAAAGTACCACAACAGATTTTCCCTTTGTCATACAGTTGTGAGGTCACTCCGTAACTAGTTTTGTTTATCCCCACCAATCCCTCAGAAAAGGAGATTTCGTGCTGAGACAATATGCGGCAACTTTGTTATGAACCTGACTATACTTCGAATCATATCATTTTTCCTAAATTTACTTCAGTTCCTTCCAGGACGTGGAGGAAGGTGTAAAGCTAAAAAGTATTTTTATAGTGAGTCACTCCCTATACCTTACCGACATTATGATAGTAAACAATATATATATATTTTTTCTTACAGTTTTATAGATCTTTCGAATCTCTTCACAACCAAAAACTCATTCAAGTAAATTTTGTACTAGTTTTGCCAAAATTGATGATAAATGGCCGATTTGTCCCTCCCTAACCTATCAATCCCTAGCCTGATACTGATTTTGTTTTAGCTAGGGTGTGAAAATGTCATTCAGGGAGAGACTTGTGATTACGTTTGTAACTTGGTTATGTTGATTAATAATCATTGTCAGTTCAGAAAGTTAGTTTTCAATTAAGTATGCATATGTTAAAGCCCCCCTCCCCCTTAAACCACCAAATAAATTAAAAAATATATATTCTATTGCTAATTTTTAGTTCTTTGATGGTAGGGGTCGAACTCATTATACTTATATAAGAATGAGACTTTAAAATTTAGATAATTCTTTCTTAAAAGATTTAAATTAATATATTAATGTCATATGTTACATTTTGTCACTCCCTAGAACATAACGTTCTTTGAAAATCATTATCTCGAAAACTAAGAGTATAAGTGTGTGCATATAAGTGTTTACATCATTGGTAAGGAGCAAGTGACCATGCCTTCTGCTACCAGAAACATAAGAAAAGATGACTTTGAAATTAAAAATAAATACCACCAAAATTTTAGAATCACCCACGTGTTCCCTTTCTTCGGAATCTTAACATTAAGCTAACTTCTCAACTCTGTCGGATATTTTAACTCGTGTTAAATCTTCTTGAAGAGGGATTAGAAATTTTTGAGCTTTCGAGGACAGATTTCTGAAGGACCCAACAAATAAAGAAGGAAAACGGTAATATCTTGCTACTCAAATGGACCAACTTGAACCCAAAAAGAAAATGAAAACTCTAAATTCTTCGCATTAAGTTCTAATTGAAATTAAAATAATATTTTATATGAAAAAAGGTAGTCACAGTTAAGTTCATTAAAAAAAAAGGACAGACAGGGGTACGTTTCCCGAGTGTTTTTCTTGAATTCACTCATAGTTTTCATAAATATTGTAATATATCTCCTTCGGGGCTATTTAGTTAGGATCATTCAAATTAAAACCCTAAAAAAAATTATAACAGGTGTAAGATGTATGGAATGAAAGGAATATCCTTGCCAGAGCGACGCTACCCTCTTACCTCGAAAGGTAAAACTGATCAAAGCTAATTCCATGGGAGAACGTGGGCCTTGACAGCTCTAGGGCTCTTATCTAAGCAAGGCAACCTGAACAGAGGGTCAACCAATGTTACAGGCCCTTGGAGGACAACCCCCAGGATTCTATAGGTAAGGTAAAATTAAGGTGAGGAAGGAAAATAAATTAAATACGACTGCTAGACTTAAACATCCCAGAGACACCAGGAGCTATCGGGCAGGGAAAGGAGTGTTTAAGACCACCAAAGTCAAAGACCATATGAAGACTAATTAATGTTGGGCAAAACTGCCCTATTCATGCCTCAAGGGACAAACAATTGACCAATCACAGCCCTGCACAGTTATAGTTGAAGAGATAGGACCTGGTATCTTTAGGCATTATTTTATTAATTTTATGCTTTTACAAGCCATTATTTTCAAAAAGATGACAAAATACAAATGAATTTCTCTTTTAAATTAAATAAGTTCGTAATGTTTTGAAAATGTAGTTGCCGGATCGGCCACAGATGGCGCATGTGTTTGTTATATACACACTTACGGAGGCATTGGCTCCTATCTGATTACAATAGGCAGGCGCAAGCGACGGTGCTGCTTCTGCGACGATGCTACAGGAACTAGAGAAACGGGGATAAAAGCTGGACCATTACCTGGGATTCATAGGGTTTTTTGGCGTTTTTAATTTATTTTTCCATAATTAAAACCCGATTGAGCAAAAAATCATTTGAAAAATATCTAATAGGTATTGCTCGGTCCCTCAGTGTTCAATTAGAAAATCAAAAGACGTATCATTCCCTTTTATTTCCAAAAAATAATAAACTTCTTAAAAAGTGGATTGTAAAATTAAGAATAGATAAGCCTGTTTCGAAACATATGACGATATGTAGTCTTTATTTTAAAGAAAGAGACTATATTTATCCAGGTAAATATTAGTATTTGACATTTTATTATTCCAAAATGCTAGTTTTATGGAAATAACATTGAGACCATAGTGTCATAGATTTGTTTTTCTTTTTTAATTTTCCCCATTTTTCTATTACATCCATTGTGCTTAATAGTTCCATGTTTTCAATGCGAAGCCTGAAAGTTTTGACAAATAAATAAATAATATGACAAAGAATCTAAGCTGTCATAACAATGATTGTGTGAATAGGTAATTAATGTTATTACTAACCGAAAAACGTCGAGTAAAGATACAATGATGTGTTTGCATTTACCAGAACTACCAGCTTTACACGTACAATGACAAGAAAATTGCTTATTATTATTAATAAATTTGATTTCCACTGTTATTTGATGGGTCAGTCCTTTAAGATTGCTAGTTTAAAGGCACGAGGCTCGTAAAATAACTGTTTTTTTATTTTTAGATATTATTCCACATGTAATTATGTGGTTTGCATCAAGGATAGCCTGCCCATCAATTAATGGTCTTTTAAAATTACCAATCATCTCTATCACATCAACTATGTCTAACACCGTTCTTTCCGACATTTTGCAAAACTACTGGCGCACCCTATATTCGATTGCCCCCGCCTATAGATTACATTTTCTTCCACATCTGTTTTTCAATCATAATGTCATTCTTTTTAACCGACTTCGAACGAAAGAGGAGGTTACTCAATTCGATACGTATGTGCCTTTTTTTCTTTTTTTTTTTTCTATGTATGTCCACTGATTACTCCGAGATGGATGGACCAATTGAAACGAAACCTTTTGCATCTTGTAGAGTATTTTCCCATGTTGGTCCCATTAAAACCTTTTTTTGGGTTCCTAATTTATTTAAGAAGTTATCGGGAAAAAACATGAAAATAAATATTTAATTATCACTAAAAATTTTTACTTATTGGAAAAACATATGGCATATATAACATAAGGTATGCTCCAACAAGCTATTAAACTCATTGGTAACTAACAAATCTCACTGTTGTTTTAATGCTGGATGAATCATGTGGGAAAACTAACCAATCAAATTTAGAATCAAAAGAGTGGGGGGACAAAATGAGCAGTCTATTACAGAGTTGGGCATATTTATATTTATAAATACGAATATGAATTTATTTTTATCTTAATTTTAATGTGAATATGAATATAAATTTATTTATATAACGATATTTGTGAATATGAATATAAATAAATTCGTATTTACAAGTGTGAATATAAATAAATTCATATTCACAGGTGTGAATACGAATTTATTCATATATACAAATTTTTCTGTAAATAAAAAAAAATTCACAGGGAAAATTGTGAATATTCACAAATAAATGTGAATATTTATATCTCAGCTGTGAATTCGGCCGTATTTACAAATAGAGATGTGAATATGGAAAAAATTCACAAATTGAGATGTGAATTTCTACCAAATTCATAATTTCCCAATAAATTTGTAAAATTCTTTTCGGATTTCTCTATATTGGTACACATTATAGAGTTAACCCTTTTTATGGAAATCACATCAGATATTACCTGATATCGATTACTAGGTTATTTGGGATGCTGATTATGAAAATGATATCGATTTTGAGATTCCGCCGTCAGGTATCGATTTATTACAACTTGCGCAATATAATCAATCTTGGTGTCGGCTATAGGGTTATCTGAGGTACTGATTTTGAAAATGGTATCGATTTTGAGATTCCGCCGTCAGGTATCGATTTATTACAACTTGGGCGATATAATCAATCTTGGTGTCGGCTTTAGGGTTATCTGAGGTGCTGATTTTGAAAATGATATCGATTTTGAGATTCCGCCGTCAGGTATCGATTTATTACAACTTGCGCAATATAATCAATCTTGGTGTCGGCTATAGGGTTATCTGAGGTGCTGATTTTGAAAATGGTATCGATTTTGAGATTCCGCCGTCAGGTATCGATTTATTACAACTTGCGCGATATAATCAATCTTGGTGTCGGCTATAGGGTTATCTGAGGTGCTGATTTTGAAAATGATATCGATTTTGAGATTCCGCCGTCAGGTATCGATTTATTACAACTTGCGCGAAATAATCAATCTTGGTGTCGGCTAAATGGGTTATCTGAGGTGCTGATTTTGAAAATGATATCGATTTTGAGATTCCGCCATCAGGTATCGATTTATTACAACTTACGCAATATAATCGATCTTGGTGTCGGCTATATGGTTATCTGAGGTGCTCATTATGAAAATGATATCGATTTTGAGATTCTTCCGTCAGGTATCGATTTATTACAACTTGCGCGATATAATCGATCTTGGTGTCGGCTATAGGGTTATCTGAGGTGGTCATTATGAAAATGATATCGATTTTGAGATTCCGCCGCGGCGGCTACGGCTAAGGGGTTATCTGTGGGTACAATAATGATAATAATAATAATGATTAAATTTGACACATATCGACATATAAATCAGAGTATAATTAAATTCATATTCGTATTTTAAATTTAAAATATACCTATAAACCTATAGTTAACCCTATAGCCGACACCAAGATCGATTATATCGCGCAAGTTGTAATAAATCGATACCTGACTGAAGAATCTCAAAATTGATATCATTTTCATAATGAGCACCTCAGATAACCCTATAGCCGACACCAAAATCGATTTTATCGCGCAAGTTGTAATAAATTGATACCTGACGGAAGAATCTCAAAATCGATATCATTTTCATAATCAGCACCTCAGATAACCCTATAGCCGACACCAAGATTGATTATATCGCGCAAGTTGTAATAAATCGATACCTGACGGCGGAATCTCAAAATCGATATCATTTTCATAATTAGCACCTCAGATAACCCTATAGCCGACAACAAGATTGATTATATCGCGCAAGTTGTAATAAATCGATACCTGGCGGTGGAATCTCAAAATCGATATTTTTTTCATTATAAGCATCCCAAATAACCTAGTAATATATATCAGGTAATATCTGATGTAATTTCCATAAAAAGGGTTAACTCTATAATGTGTACCAATATGGAGAAATCCGAAAAGAATTTTATAAATTTATTGGGAAATTATGAATTTAGTAGAAATTCACATCTCAATTTGTGAATTTTTTCCATATTCACATCTCTATTTGTAAATACGGCCGAATTCACAGCTGAGATATAAATATTCACATTTTTTTGTGAATATTCACAATTTTCCCTGTGAATTTTTTTTTTATTTACAGAAAAATTTGTATATATTAATAAATTCGTATTCACACCTGTGAATATGAATTTATTTATATTCACACTTGTAAATACGAATTTATTTATATTCATATTCACAAATATTGTGATATAAATAAATTTATATTCATATTCACATTAAAATTAAGATAAAAATAAATTGATATTCATATTTATAAATATAAATATGCCCAATTCTGGTCTATTAGTTATCGACCTGTTTTAAGTGCTTGTTGGAACCAACGTATACATAACCTTAACTAATTTTTCAACAATAGATTTCAATAAAGATATTTAATATCCGCAAAATATACTTAATATCGCTGTCGTTTTCTGCAGCGTTATTAGTATATAAATTAGTTAGATATATTTATTCACCGATAACAGTAAACCTTCTTAATTTAGATCTAGTCGACGGGTGGACACCATAAACTTAAGACCACGAAATTCGTGGAATTCCAATAAAGACTGAGTATTGATTACCGTTTTAAAGCAGAATTTAAGACTTCTTCAAGTTCCCCAAGGTTCGTTTAAATTTAAAATCGTAGCCATTGATTTTGAGTTTTCGATCGATCTTTATTAAATCGAAAGAAATTTAAATATTCGATTTTCTTAGGTTGCCGAAATTTTCAAAAGCCAACCGTCATAAGTTCAGTGTTTGCGGTTCGTGAGAGCCTAAAATTGTTTTTAAGAGCCTAAGTCCAACAATAAATGAATGAATCGTTAAAGCCGTTTTTGAGATCATCGAAACAAAAGTAAAAATTAGAAAAAAAAATTATGAAATAAAGTGCCCCCTCCGTTTGACCAATTTTGATGAAATTTTTGATGTCACATAGCCGGCATATACATACACCAAATACCTAATTTCAGTTTCGTATGGTTGATAGTTTTGAGCTAGTCTGTTAACATACACACCGACCATTTCGGGGCTTATTTGGACTCAAAACGTGTATTTCCGTTGAAAACCGGAAGTCGAAATTTTTCACGATCGCAATACTTTCCCTTACTATATATTTCATATATAGGTATGTGAAAGTAAAAAACTGAAGCCAGTGGAAAACGTGCCCCTATGGAAAATGCGCTCCAGTCTCCCCTACTAATTTTATCGCTAGATGTTAATAGTGCTTTCCACAAAGGTAGGTTGCAATCAATTTCATATCGCCATGTAATATGAAAAAGCAAAGGATTATTTTTATGGCCTAGTTAATAAATAAACAAACTAAACAGTTAATATTCCCTAACTAAGTAATTTCGCTGGTAAATTAGTGATTTGACCGATAAAAAGACATTCAAGGCATTGAAGCATATAAGAAAAAATCGTTTAGAGTCTGGCATAAAAATTAGATTATGGACGAAAGTCCCCCAAACAAATTGAAAAATATCAAAAAGACTATGAAAGCGTGGTCTACATCCTGCCGCAGCAACCGCAGGGAGGAGATCGTCCTCACCCGCATGACAATAGGCCATACTGCACTAACACATTCTTTTTTTTTTTTTTTTTTTTTTTTTTTTTTGGGCCCTCCTCTCCTCGCCGTTTAGGATATACGGGGTTTCCCGGGCCAGGGGAGAGGGTGGGGGATTAATGCCGAGTATTCTTAAGCACGAACACATTCTTAACTAATTAGAAAGCTGCCTCCCCCACTATGCCAACACTGCCGATCTGTTAAATATATATTTTAGGAATGTCCCAAATACATTTTAAGTATGGATAAAATAGGATTAATCCCAGATTTAACTATAGCTCTTACTAACAACGAATATTCAATCACACTATTACAGTAAAACCTCCCATTAGTGGACACCCTCGGTGCACTCAAAACTGTCCGTTAATGGGAGGTGTCCCTTAATCAGAGGTTACCTTAATTATCCCCACTTTTTCACCTACAAGTATTGTGTAAACTGATGGAAAATTACTCAGCATTGTTTTAGTGTTTGTTTAATTGTTTAGGAAATGGTGAAAGGAAAAGCATAGATAGATATGTATATAAAGCAGTATCAATTATGTACATATTTATTGAAAAAAAACAGGTTATATATGTACATATGTATACAAATTTACAAATTAAGCAAAATGAAAATATAATATATAACAATAAAATAGAACGAAACAATCCTTATGATAGAATAAAACAAATGAAATTAACACAAATGCACAAAAGTAAAAAAATACATAAAATATTCCATAGAAACCTTTTTAACTTACAACTTTAAAAAAATCTTCTATTTTTGTTTGGCATTGATTTATCTTTGTGAATTTTGTTGAAATCAACATCTGAATATCTGCAGCCATCTTCACCCCTACTGGATCTTCGCAATTTAAAAAAAAATGTTTGATTTTTTCGGCGCTTTCCAGTGCTTGAGGTAGAGTGACATGGATGGGCTGCAATTCCTGGGTATTCGCGTCACCATCGTCTTCTTCTTCCTCTTCATCTCCATCGTCGTGTTTGATCATTGATTTCACTATTTGTTGGATGTCCACACTTTGATCATCAGTGAAAAGAGAACCATCAATATCGAAGTAATCCTCCGTTATTCCTTCTACAAATTCGGTGAATTCCTCTTTCACGTTGGTTTCATTTTCTTGAGATGGCGATGGTATGTTTATATTTTTTTTAAAACCTGCTTTGAGGAAACAGTTTATAACTGTAGTTGGTTTTATTTCTTTTACTGCAGCAACGGTCCAAAAAATCGCATCCAAAACCGATACCGACTTATTGAGATCGTGTACTGTTGTCTCTTTATCAATTTTCGACAGTAAGTGCCTCAGAATTTTGGCCCTATAGAGCACTTTAAAATTTTTTATAATTCCTAGGTCAAGAGGTTTTGAGGTCATTAAGGAAATGGGAATATCTAAAAAGCTGACAAGGCTGGTAAAAATGACCATGAGGAATTCAAAGTGTGTGGTACGCATCGGAGCCGATGTATCGGAGGAGTTCTTCACAGATAACGGAGTGAGACAGGGAGATGCGCTCGCATGCCTGCTCTTCAACCTGGCCGCAGAGGGAGCTGTCAGGAGATCAGAAATTCAGGTTGGGGGAACCTTGTTTAACAGACTGGTGCAGTTGCTGGGATATGCTGACGACCTGGACATAATGGCCAGGTCCAAAGGAGCCCTAAGGGAAGCATTTCTTGCCCTCGAGAAAGCTGCAAGAAAATTCGGTTTAAAAGTAAACCAGCAGAAAACAAAGTATATGCAGGTTGGAGGGCTAAGAAACAATACCGAAGAGTACTTTGAGGTAGGTCAGTACAGATTCCAGGGGGTCAACAACTTCGTCTACCTGGGAAGTGAAATAAACTCCCAAAACAATGTCTCCCAAGAAATTAAACGTAGGATAATAACCGCCAACAGGTGCTACTACAGCTTATCCAGAAATTTCAAAAATCGTTATCTTTCAAGGAAGACCAAAATAAGTCTGTACAAGACAATAGTCCGCCCAGTACTAACTTATGGCTCGGAGGCCTGGGCCATTAAGAAGGCGGATGAAAAGCGGCTCTTGGTGTTCGAAAGGGGGATATTGAGGAGGATATATGGACCCATCAAAATAGGCGAGACATGGAGAAGAAGAAAGAACCTGGAACTGTATGAGCTCTTTCAAGAAAACGAGATCTCCAAAGTCATTAAATTGGGAAGACTTCGGTGGGCTGGCCATTTGGTCAGAATGGATGATGGCGAGATCCCGAAAAAAGTAATTAAGGAGGAGATTGTAGGAACGACAAGAGTGGGACGGCCGAACGTAAGGTGGATGGATGTTGTGGCTGAAGATGCTAGGACTCTTCTCGGCGAGCTGGACTGGAGGGCGGCTGCACGGGATAGAGCCAACTGGCGGAGACTACTTGAGGCGGCCCGGACTCGGTGACGAGTTGTTGCGCCGAACATGTATGTATGTATGTAGGTCAAGAGGTTGACACCTTGAGGTTGTATTGGGAGGGAAAAATATAAGTTGCACATTGCTTAAATTTTCCGTTTTATAATGGGAAGATGCATTATCTAAAAATAATAAAATCTTTCTCTTCTGCTTACCCATTTTTTCATCCAGCTCGGTGAGCCACTGAGTGAAAATTTCACGTGTCATCCAGGCTTTACTGTTGTACCTCCAGTCTGTACCAATTTCGTTAGTACAAACCCCTCGAAAACATCGCGGTTTTTTAGCCTTACCAATTATCAATGGTGGTAAAAACTCACCGATCATATTGACGCATAACAACACAGTCAATCTCTCCTTAGAAATTTTTCCGCCAGCACATGTTTCACCCTTCAATGTCATGGTCTTATCTGGCAAAGCTCTGTAGAAGAGTCCAGTCTCGTCGCAATTGAATATGTCCCTTTCATTGTGTTTTGAAATTAAACCTTCCAAGTTAGCTGTCCAATCAATGACGCCTTCTTCAGGAACACTCCCAGATTCCCCACAAATAGACCGGTATGTGATGTTGTTCCGTGCCCTGAATTTTTCCAACCACCCGTTTGAAGCTTTAAATGTAGGAAGGCCCAAACGGTTAGCGACTTCACGCGCTTTTTCCTGGATTAGGGGGCCATTCACTGGAATTTTATTGGTCCTTACCCGCACGAACCACTCTAAAACGCAGGCATCCACGTCTAAAGTCTTCCCCGGCTTTAACAGTTTTTTAGATTTTTTATTCTTATTTTCTGTCCATAATTTAAGAATATTTTCCCGTTTTTTCAAGGTGTCGGCGACTTGAGTTTTCCCGATCCCCATTTTTTCGGCAAGCGAACGCACACTGGGTTTCTCCCGATCGTATAACTCGATTAATTTAACTTTTTGTTCTAAAGACAAACGTTTCCTAGCGGACATGACAGTGTATTTCCATCAACAGCCAAACGATAACTGAAGCAATGTTTTCGGTTAGAACGGAATTAAGAGAACTGGGAAGCTGAAAAAAATGTCAACAAAACTGACGAATTTTCCAAGAAGCAGCCGTGGGTAGGTTTGCGGGCTCCACTACATGTATTCCTCGAAATTTAATTCACTTTTGCCTTGCTGTCCGCTATTTGGAGGTACATTTTCATACTTTCTGAACCAATTGTGTATATTTTCCGTGTCCGCGTCCGTTATTTAGAGAGTCCGTTATTTAGAGGATCAAAAGCATTACAAATCCCATCTTAGTGCCCGTACATTGAAAAATGTTCGGTATTTAGAGGTGTCCGCTATTTAGAGGTGTCCGTTAGTAGAGGTTTCACGTATTGGGATTTTTTAAAAAAACGTCAGCTTCTGTCTAAATTTTAGTACTTTTGCCAGTAATTGTACAGACCCTTAAACTTTCAGCAATCTTAATCTTATTATTATTTATCTATTATTTTAATTTATTATTATGGACCATTCAGGACTATTCATTCAGTTATTTTTAAATTTTATTAACATATGTCAATATTATAAGTATATTTATAAAATAAAAATAATCGAAATCTTTATTCATTTGTAAAATAAATCTATAGGCTTGATGAATTTAAACGTTTTATGCCTCAAAACAACAATAAACAAAATTACATTCTGGGGTCACCTGTGTATACTGGTTAGTATGGCAACATACAATAGTAAAGGTCGCTGGTTCGCGCCACGCGGTGGCCCTAGGATTTTTTAATGGGAGTGAAAAATCCTTGGCCATGCCGTCCCTCGGATAGGACGTAAAATGGAGGTCCCGAGACTGTACGACGGAAGGTACTTGTTGAAGATCCTTATCCTAATTATACCTGGGTAGGCAAAAGTTAGGACTCATACTGTAGCCTCATCAGATTAGCCTTAGTGCCATAAAGTGACGTAAAAAAAGCAATATTACAATCTTGGGTTTATTAAGTGTCAAAATGTTTTTTTTTTTCATTGAACATTATTTTATTTTCGGTATTTTAGGACCAGAAAAAGGTTTAGAAACTTTTAAATTACATTATAAAACGGAGGAAGGTGTAGAAACTGTTATATTATCAGCAGTTGTATTTATAGCACTAGAATCTGCTTAATCAGTCAATCGATTTTCTAATAATGATGACAAACCTTGATAATAAGCTAATTTTAAGAGACTTCTTAATCATAAATTATTTAAAATATTTAAATTAAAAGAAAATGTATAAACATTTATTTTTGTATATTCATAATAGATACTGCATTGTTTGAAAGCGGCCTACATCTATATTCGGGTCCATGCAATCATTCTTAGAATACAAGGACAATCGTCGGTGGAGAGAGTTGCTCAGAGAACGGCCAGAGAGCGTTCTTAACAGTCACAGAGCTTCAGTAGTAAGTAGCTTTCACGTTATTATATATACGTATTCATATATTCAATATTTCTATAATAATATGTATACTTAAATGTTGTATAATATATTTATTGCTTTTACTAACTTAACATTATTGAAATATTAAAGGGACATATTTCTCTCTTCTTCTCAACTGCTAGTCTTGAGTTGCATTTGCATTTATGACTCGAAGATGCAGTCGATATCTGTTTTATGATCGACACCTTGTTTGTGGTCCCTATACTGCCGCTCTTATTTAGCTTGGGTTGTGGCCTTTGGTTTGTTTATTTATTAGTTTATAAGAAATTTATTTTTCAAGATTAGCATCTACAGATAAATAATAAAGCGAGAAATGTGATTATTTCACCTTCAGCCACAGTGGCGGCAAAAAATATTTGCACACCAAGTGTTTTCGTTATATGGGTGATTCTAAAATTATGGTGGTATTTGGCTCTTAATTTTTTTGGAATTTCAAAGTCATCTTTTCTTATGTTTCTGGTTGCAGATGGCATGGTCACTTGCTCCTTACCAATGATGTGAAGTGTGCACACACTTATGTTCATAGTTTTCGAGATAATGATTTTCAAAGAAAGTGATGTTCTAGGGAGTGACACACAATGTAACACATGACATCATTATATTAATTTAAATCTTTTAAAAAAGAATTCTTTAAATTTTAAAGTTTCGTTTCGTCTAAAATCAGTCTCGTTCTTATATAGGTATAATGAGTTCGATCCCTATCATCAAAATAGTTAAAGAACTAACAGTTAACTATAGAAATTATTTTTAAAAATTTATTTGGCGGGGGGGGGGGGGGGAGAATTAAGATATGTATACTTAATCGAAAACTAACTTTTACTACTCAACATAACCAAGTTACAAATTTAATCACAAGTCTCTCCCTGACCAACATTGTCACTTCCTAGCTGAAAAAGAAATCAGTACAGGCTAGGGAGTGACAGGTCAGGGAGGGAAAAATCGGCCATTTATCATCAATTTTGGCAAAACTAGTACAGAAATTACTTAAAGGAGGATATGACAGTGAAGGGATTCGAAAGGTCTATTAAACTGTGATACTATCACCACGTTGATAAGGTGTAGGGAGTGACTCACTAAAAAAATATTCTTTAGCTTTACACCGTCCTCGACCTCCTGAAAACATCTGAAGTAAATTTAGGAAAAATTATATGATTCGACGTATAGTCGGGTTCATAATAAGGTTACCCGATATGTTCTCAGCAAGGAATTTCCTTTTCTAAGGGATTGGTAGGTATATAAAAAATTCGCTAGGGAGTGACCTCACAACTGTGTGACAAAGGGAAAAGCTGGTGTGGTACTTTGCCTGTACCCTTTGGAGTCCTTGCTCAATTTTATTTCGAATTCTGAAAGTTTGCTGATAAGATTGGTGCCTGATTTTTTAGAATTATTGCGACGAAAAAAGGTATAATTATTTTTCAAAGTACATTACCTCTACTTTGTGACAGGCTAGGGAGTGACAAAAAGAGCATTGTTAATGATTTTAGTGAATGTTATCCTGTCTTTAGGCGCATGGAAATTGGATAGTGTTCATTGGCAATGAGATAATAAATAGCAAAATACAAATTTTAATCCTTTAGGCGGTTGTCGATTTATCACGTTGTGATAAATACAAATACCTCCGTAATTTTAGGCAATAAAAAAATTATACAATTTACAAAAATAAAAATTTGGTGCGATGCCCGCAAAACATAGCTTTCACTTACGAACTTACATAGACTAAAAATCGACGGGTTTCAATAATATGTAAACGCTACACTTTTCCACTTTAGTATATCTCCATAAGTTATAATGTATCTGTAAGGCAAAACTTGAAAATTCTCAGTAATTTTCAAATTCCATCAAAAGTCGAGGTTTTTTACTGCTTGGTTGTTTTTTACACCGATTTGCTTTCTGTAAATATATCGTGAAGATGAATCGATAGGAGGTGTATTTACGACTCTGCGTAGTAAAGCTTGTCTCTTATGCGTTTCTAGAAATCGAGAACGATTAGTGTTCCTCTAAAACCATTATACTTTGCCTTCAGAAATTTATTATGGAACGAAAGTTTCTAAACTAAAATATAATTAATTAAAGATTATCTTATACCATATTTTTTCACACCTTAAATGCTTTAAATAATTTGAGCATCGCGTATTTACTCTCTAAAATAAAATAATTTTTTTTATTGTTAAATTAAAGTTTTTATTTTCATCAGTGATAATACGGGATATGAAATGTTGGCTGCCACATCTTTGGCATATACATACATCAAATACCCAGTTTGATGTATGTATATGCCGTTTTTGAATAAAAAAAAAAAAAAAAACCTGAAAGTGAGAAAAAAATTACTGAATAACTAAAGTGCCCCCTCCGTTTGACGAATTTTGATAAAATTTTTGCTGTCACATTGTGGGCATATACACATATCAAATACACAGTTTGATCAAAATCTTTTAAGCCGTTTTTGAATGAAAATGAGACAAAATTTATTAAGTAAAGTGCCCCCTCTAATTGATAAATTTTGATTGACACCTTGCGGTCATATAGATACATCAAATACCGAGTTTAAACAAAATCGTTTAACGTTTAACGTGAGCGGTTTCTGAGAAAAACGAAAAAAAAAAGAAGTAAAAATTAGACAAAATTCATAAAATAAAGTACCCCCTCAGTTTGACAAATGTTGATGAAAATTTAACTGTCACATCGCAGGCGTATACATATACCAAATACCCAATTTCAGGTTCGTAAGGTTTATAGTTCTTGAGCTAGTCTGTACACACACACACACACACACACACACACACACACACACACACACACACACACACACACACACACACTCAGACCATTTCGTGGGACTTGGTTATTAGGACTCAGGGGACCCCGAAACGTGTATTTCCGTTGAAAACCGGAAGTCGAAGTTTTTCACGATCACAATACTTTCCCTTACTATATATTTCATATATAAGTAAGTGAAAGTAAAAAGTATATTTAATGCTAGATTAAAACATGTGTAATTAAAATAAAAAACTTTTTTTTTTATAGTAAAATGAAAAATAAAAAATAAAATAAAAGCTGGAATAAAGTATTTGCACACTTCGATTCTAAAGTACAGAGGTTTGTTTGTTTAGATTTTGATGCTTTTTACTTGATTGAGTATAATCATGTTCTTCACTGCCAGTATTCATTTCGACGTATAAAACCTATTTTTAACAGCTTGACTATTAATAATGCCAAAAGAAAGTAATCTGTGTGCTGCCACTCGCAGAAAGTGATTTTATTGCGCAACTAACAAAAATCGTATAGCGAAATAGAAGATTTGTTGTGTTTTCATTTTCTTATAGTAATGTGCGTAATTAGTAAATATAAAGAACGAGGCGCAACTGCAAAAAAAACGGTGAAAAGGTCGTCCGAGGAAATAAATAAAAGGTAATGATAATAAAAGACAAATAATAGGTCGTCACCTAGTTCTAATCGGTTCTAGTCTTAATAATTAATATTTCGAGGGACTTCCCCCATAAGCCAATCTTGCCAATTTTTTATTGCCACTCATTCCTCATAAATATCTTTCATTCAACTTCCTTGAAAAATAGGCCCATGGTTTCTGCATATTTTTCAGTTTGTTTCATAACAGCTCCAAAGTCATTTATACTTGCATCTGTATAAATGAAATGTGTCGGTAGATGTGGATCAAACATTGCTAAAAAAGCCTTTGAACACAGTATTTTTTTTTTTATTGATTCTTAATTGTTGATTGTGAGCAATTTCTTGACTTAGGATTCCTAAAATTCTGCTTACCATTTAAATTTTGTCCTTTAATCAATACATTATGTAAAGGTCTAACGAAATTGATACATTGTGCCCTATTTTCCGTGAAAATTAGTGTTTCCTGCAGATTGTTTGACACTCTTTTGCATTCATGGAATAGAGAAATTGTTAATAGCAATTAAATTATCTTTCAATTGTTTAATTGTATTAGTATTAAAATTTTACTTAATCTTTTTCAAAGTTACACTTTAAAGTATTTTTAGTTTAAAGTCTTTTCTAAAGTTGCTCACAATAATAATACTAAACGCTGAATGTGTTAGAAAAAATCTGGTGCGATGCGCGCAACACACATCTTTCACTTACCAACATACTCAGATTAGAAATTGAAGTGTTTTGTTAAATGCTACAAAAACAAAGGTACTTTATAGGTAAACAAAAAAGGCACCTTCCCCATTTAAGCTCCCATTTAAACAAAATTTTAATAATGATAAAGCTTACCTGATATAAAAGAAGACTTGTTTTTCATTAATCATGACGAATTTGATCAAAATCATTAAAGCCGTTTTTGAGAAAATCGAAAAATACTTAAAAATTAAAAAAAGTAATGAAATAAAGTGCCCCCTCCGTTTGATCAATTTTGATGAAATTTTGTCTATCATATTGCGGGTATATACATTCACCAACTACCCAATTTCAGGTTCGCAGGGTTTATAGTTTTGGAGCTAGTCTGTTCACACACAGACCATTTCGCGGGACTCGGTTATTTGGACTCAGGGGACCCCAAAACGTGTATTTCCGTTAAAAAATCGGAAGGCCAAATTTTTTCACGATCGCAATACTTATATATTTCATATGTAAGTAAGTGAAACTAAAAATCAGAATGTCATACAGTACCGGTCAAAAGTTTAGACTCACCCTTAGATTTTGTAACATAAATAAGTAACATTTTCTTTATTGGACAACGTAACAACTATAACTTTATTTTTAATTTATTTATAACTAGCTTTAATATCCCGGTTTCACCCACGGAATTTTGAAAACAATGAGAAAAGGCATAAAATTGTCAACACCCTACCTTGCCTCTCGGCAACACGGGTGTTGACAATATTAAAAGACTAGCATGTTCTCATGTAGTCCCAAGTTCTCTTTTTATCAAACCCAATCTCTTCGTTTTTCTCTATTCCAATTTTCATCTTCCTTCTTCTTCTTTAATCTTCAATCTTCTACAATCTTCCCTCATATTCAATTTTCGTCTTCAGAGGCCTCAGGTCTTCAATCAGGTGGTCTTTGCTGTGGTCTTCCAAGGTTGAAGGCAGCTGATCCGAGAACATCTTTCCACCCTTATACAAATGCTTTGTAATACGGGTAGTTTTGTTCGGCCATCAACTCAGGGAACTCGTTCTCCGTGATTACGTAAAGACCAGTTTCCCTGAGTAACTTCGACCTCAGTGACTCAAACGCGGCGCAATTTAATACAATGTGCTCCGCTGTCTCCGGTATTCCGCATGGTGGGCACAGGGGATCAATATCCTTCCCGAAGCTATAGAGTTTGGCTCGAAAAGCCCCGTGCCCGGTGCATCTTAAAGTGGAACCTTTCGCGGTGGCCACCCACCGCCTGTTCCACTCATCAATGGTATGACTTTTTTCCATTTGCTTGGGTCCTCTGCTACCCTTACCCGGTTATTTTCCGGTAGACTAGCTGAGCCATCAGTTTTATATTTCCTCTTCAAAAGGTCTTCTTGCAGGATGAGGTCGAGAGGAACCCCTCCTGCAAGGACTTGCACCGGCTTATGAGACACTGTCCGATACGACCTGGTGACTCGCAACAGAGCCGTCCGTTGAAACGTTGTCAACCTGCGTTTCTGCCTTTGTGTGAGGTTTTGGGACCACGCAGGGAAGGCGTACCAGGATACCCAATATCACCCCGCAATATATAGACATGGTTGCTGGGTATTTGAGGCCCCAAAAAGCGCCTGCCAAGCGACTCAGACCGTTCAAGGATTGGGCCACCCTGTTTCCGAGGTAGTCCATATTATATTATATTTATACTCCCATTAAAAAATCCTAGTGCCACATCGGGATGGGAATCCGCTACCTTTTGGATTGTAGGTTTTTGTGCTAACCAATACACCACAGGTGACCCCTGTTTTAACTAGAAACCCTCAATTGGGAAAAGGTTGAGATCGAGGAACAACAGTTTTATTTAAATCACGAAAGTCTATAGAGCATTGATTTTTCTCTTCTTGGTTTTTAAAAGTCAATGTTACCGGGCTCTGTGAGCAGCAAACGAGTTCTGTGACTTTTCGATCTAATAATTTCGATACTTTAAGTTATATTTCTTTATTATCTTCAATGGTATATTTGTATGGTATTTTGAAAAAAATATTTATCTATTAATGAATCAATACGAGCCTCATAACATCTTATCATTTTTATCTTAACAAAAAGTGATTTATATTTGGGGATTAGTACTATATTAGTAGTATATTCCAGATCGTTGGACATAATCTAGATGGTTTACTGAAATATCAGACTCAGTCAATTCTATGCGTTCATTAATGTTTGTTTTGTGTTCACCTATTATGTCATCTTCAGTTTTCATTTTTGCATCAAGATCACTGTTATAATTTCGTAAGTTGTGTTTTTCTTAATTAAAACTTCGCCGTTTTAAACTGAAGTTATTAAAATTCTATATTAGTAGCAGGTAAGGTTAGCACATCAAAAAGATTTTTGAGGCCTAGGCCCGAAAAGTACTACTTTAGGGACTCAATCCGAGTATTGAAAACACATGTTTTTGATTCAGTATGATGAAAATATATATTAATAAACATGTGTTTGAAGGAGGTTACTTGTAGGTACACTGTGCTTCATTCTAATATAAGAATTATGTTTGAAATGCAAAATAACATAGATATACCATAATATGTTTTAGAAGAAGCCCAAGAAGGTTTTAATATAATGAATAATCATAATTGTACAATAAATGTTAATTGAAATATATAAGTAGGGGAGAGCGGGGTTGGTTGGCAACAGTTTTCACTTTTTTTATTGTTGAGTCGTTCCTGTTATTATAATCCCAATGGGGCTGATATCACTGTAAACTCCAAGTATTAGAGTTCCTTAAATATTTTTTTTCGCAACATAATATTTAATACTAAAATCATAGAAAATTGAAGAATTCGTCAATACAGAGTATGCCAATTAACCTCCTTATGTGGGGCAGGTTGGCCTAAAAGGTGGGGTTGTTTAGCCATCTCATTCAAGTACTGCCTGACACATATTATTGTTATTAAAAGCTGCACTATAATGGTATAATAATTTTGAATCGAACAGTTTAGACTGTCGTCACTTTTTGCATAAGAAAAATTGCTCTCATCCTAACCCCAACTAACCAACTAACCCCACAGGAGAGATCATATGAAAGATGACTGCCAGGACAGGGGAGAACAATCAAACAAGAAACTGGTTAGTCGGTTAGGTTAGGTTTTTCAAAGGAGCTTGGGGCTATGTGAACAGAATCGGAGTCAAATGTTTTTCCATGCCTTTAAACCAACTTTACTGAAAATATAAAAATTTCCTTACATGTTGTAAAAGCAATCAATGAAGCACGCTCTTATCTACACTGTTAGCATCGGATTGAAAACTCAGGACAAGACTCCCGAGATCGAGCGGGTCACATGGTACAATGGTGGGGCCTTCACAACAGGTGTGATGGAAACTATAAGCCAATAACCAACCTACCCCCTATGCCAACCAACCCCGCTCTCCCATACTTTTGTTCTATTATAGAAGAAACAGATGTTTTTAGAAAAAATTAATAAAAAAAAAGTGTCAATTTAATTTCTTGTATTGTATCTGTAAGTTATTAATGTAATATAAAAGTGTTTGAATGTACTTAAGTAGGGTAAACCATACAGTTATTGGCACTCAGTACATTTATTGGCACCCCAACTTTAACTTAAAGAAATATGTAAACAAGTCCTAATTTTATTAAAAGATATACATGAGTCTAATGTTCGAAGGGTCCTCTAAGTCATCTATTAAGTAAGACTTTAAAAAAACTAACCATAGGGAAGATTTCACAATTAAATCCAATAACTAGATTTGGCACTTTTAACAATAAATATTGCCATATTGGAAAACTATTGAACTTTTGACCCAAAAAAACCTCTTGATTCTTAATGAGGATAGATAATGTGGAGCTATAGGAAGTTTCTATTTGATCCCTTTATAAAAAGTATTTTTTTAAATTTAACCACAGAAATGTAGTCTTAAGGGTACCACTAACTGTACTGTTTACCCTATAAGTATGATTAAAAATATTATTCATAACACGTACCAAAAGTGTTTTCGGTGCTTGGTCTACCACTTCTGGTACTAGCGATGAAAATAACTATTTCTAGCTTTTGTCTTAATATTTTTTCTAACTTTTGTTTTTGAACCAGCACAAGGATTCGTGACGATAACGAATACCTTTTTTCATAAATTCTAAAATATTTTCCTTTTAATTCTATTTTTTGAAAAGTGTAACTCTCCTTTTCTTGTAATTTCTTTTATTTAATCAATATATATCATAAAGCAAAGTGTACAATGTGCGTGCCGAAAAGGCTCAAAAACGACTGCACGTAAGACCAAGAAAACTATGTCGTTGAGTAGCAGTATAATCCATAACCGTGAAGAAGTTTTCCTTTTTTATCTTTAGGGTGTAAAATTGATGAGAAGAGGACCGGAATTTTAAGCCTCTCGCACCATGTAATTAGCCTACCTTTACGGGTAAGCGAATGAAAAATTTAGTTCGAGCTGTAGACTACCAGGAAGCGCTAGGGTGCGTTTCACTCAATGTTTATTGTCCTTTCATTCAGTTTGTAAGGGTTATATATTTTTTCACAGTTCTTTTAAAATTTCTAAAAAATTAAGCGTAAATAAGTAGTTTCTCCTTTGCGTTAAAAAAAAAAATAATGATTTTACTTCTCTGCAATGAATTAGAATACCAACTGGATTCCTTAACAAATTAATTTCCACATAAAAAGGCTAATTGATCAACACATTACATTTAATCAATATATAATATATAAGTAAATTTAATGCAATATGATTGAACATTTGTTAGTAGTACAGTGAGCGAATAAAAACAGACATAAAAAAAAGGTATAACTTGATATCTAATATCAATCAAAACAAAAAGTTTGAAGTGTTCTTATTATAGTTATGAAAAAGAAGTTGGCTATGCATGATGAGACTTCCAGTTGACCAAATGGCTAATTCCAATTTCAACAAGATTTTATCACTCCTTATTTATAGTTCAGGATAAAAAGGAATATGGTAAAGAATTAATTTTTCTTTTACCATATTCAATCCCCCATAAAGTATATAGGGTCCCTTATTTGGGTGGCCTCTGCAGATCTCGAATCTTAATATTAATACCAAGTTAAAACCGAAGGTTTCAAGAAGGAGCTAATTTTTTCTGTTATACTAACACACAACTACCAGAGCGAAGCCGGGCATCCTAGCTAGTAGTTTTATAAGCTCTGATGTTATTAAAAATTTCATTTCAATTCTATCGGTCTTATCAGATCCGAAATTTCGCAGCCCTACACCAATGAGATCAAATACCCTACTCTGATTCATTAATCTATTTATTTTATAGATAAGCACTTATTTTTTTATGTTTTAAGGCATATTCTAGCAATGCCAAAGTAAAACTTTTTTTGCGTATATTTTACAAATTTTGTCCATCCATTTGCACCATTCACAGTTAATTGAATTTGGTATGAGCATAGAACTGAACCAATTCAGACATGATCCTTATAGAAATAATCTAAAGATTTCAATTATATCAATACCTTTCTTGATTTCCAAAACGGTCCCATTTTTTCTATAAAATAATTGTACAGTGGGATAAAGTTGGTGTTTAAGTGTCAATTTCTCAGCCTCAAATTTCTCTGGTACATGTCTTACATTTCGGTGTTCGATTCTCTTGTATCTGTGATATACCAAGTAAGTGACCAAGCACCGTATACGACGTTTAATAACTAGATATTGTTCACGAGATATAAATGCAGTTTTCTTAAATTTTCAAAAAACGTGCGAATTGCCAGAGGTCTCATGCAAATTGGCACCGCCCACATTAATCATCTTTAGTTAGAGAGAGCTCTCTCGCTCAAGGCTGTGAATCGTGCCTTGAATAAATAAAGCCGGAATACAGCTGTATGCTTCATCAGTTATAATGGACACGCAGATAACGCATAGCTCATTCATTTCAACAACGTCATATCTCAAAAATCAGTTACTGTTAGAAATGAATGTTGTATGAAAAGCCGAAAATGTTGTATACGTAACTGTACGAACGTAAAATTTTTATCCAAATCAAAGAATTTTTTAACCATAACGTCATAAATCAAAAAGCATTGGGCCATTCCACGTCAAATCATCCAGCCGAGATTCAAAATTTTACCTTCCCCCCTCAGATTTTGATAAAAATTTGTCGATATTAAGTACATACAGTAATAAGAAAATATGCCAAATTTTACCCAATTCCAACAAGTAGTTTCACAATTATGGTCATATGAACTTTTGAGATATTTGAAATTCTGATGACGACATGAGCTTAAAACTAACTTGTACGTGTTAGGACTTTCCTCTGTAGAATGGTTATTAAATGAACTGGAGCTTTCAAAATTTATTCATTGATTCTCCATTTCATACAGAATCAGATGGTACCATATATATCAGAGAGATAATTTTATATCATGGGGAAAAAAATGCTTAAACATAAAAATTTATATTTTTTCCAAGTCGTAAAACAGTCATAGAAAAATGCCATGGACAAAAATCTCTCTCCAACCAGCCTAATACAATATATATCAATAGAAAGAGGATGAAATTCTCTATCTAACGATGAAATAATATTAGTAGGTTAGTGACTTAAAAGAGTTTTATGTCGATTTTAATCTATTATAGTAAATTTTAATTTAAAAGTGCCACTTACAAATCAGTATAGGTGAGATATCCTCAAACGAACGTATATTATTGAAAAGGGCGTCTAATTTCCTTTTAAATGATATAATTTATAATAAAAGATTGATTGCGATTCTGGCAACAAAATAAGCTACACATATCACCTTTATGAACTCAGCCTAATCTTAAAATTTTCACAATTATAGTTTATTAGCATTAATAAATAAAAGTTGTGAGTTGATTTGATATTATTAAATTTAATTTATATAAAATCCTTAAACTTAAAAGTCCGCAACTATTATTAAATTATATGAAAGGTAAGTACATGTTCTTTTCAGCACTAAGGATAAGGTTCTAGCACTAAGGATATTTGGACATAGATTTCAGATGTAGTAATTTGTATACACTACTTTTAAGGTTTAAAGACTATATTACATTCAAATCGAAATATATAACTCTTATAAATCAATAACCCACTAATAATATTTTATCTTTAGATAGAAAATTTCATCCTCTTTTCAGTGATATATTATATTTTAATAGGCTTGGAAAGCGACTTTAGCCATACAGAAATGTACATATCACACCGTGTTGAATTAATTTTATTAGATTTACATTGTAATAAAACACTTTCAGCTCAAAAGTCCACAATTATTATTATATCGTTTAAAAGGAAATTAGACGCCCTTTTCAATAATATACCTTCGTTTGAGGATATCTTAGAGAGATTTCACCTATACTGGTTTTTTGCGCCACTTTTAGATTATATTTCAGATTCTGTGTTAGTACATCGATAGTTTAAATATTTTAGTGTTGTTTTTAATATCTCGTTCCCTAATTTAAGTTCCCAAATTATCTGATGGATTAATTAATAAATAATAATATTTTCCGACTTTTCAACTACATAAAGGTCACAGACAGAGTGTACATATGAAAAGCACGAATTCTCCAAATCTTGCCCAAATATATGCAGCGAACGTCCTTGTAATTTATTGATGCCCATTGCAAAACCGTGTCACGCCGGAAGTTATAAATGGATTAAGTTCGTTGGCAAATACGTTCGTATAATTGGCATAAGTGGCAGCATGACCGGAGGAGATTTTAGGAGTGACAAATTAATGTCAAATGATATTTATACTTGGTAATTATCCATATTTTATTTAATTTTAAATATTAGCATCCGGTTAATTTAAATTGATATAGGGTAAGAAAAGTTGCGTACAAAGAAATATCCATATACAAACAAATATATAACATTAATTATTTTTCCACGAATCGTATAGAAGAGATAAATTGACGATTGTTAAATAATGTTGGGTTATATTATAGATTGTTACCATCCGATTTGTCTGAGCTTTAGAGAAAAAATATTCCTCAAATTTTGTTTTGGGTTTCTTATCATCTATTCGTCTATAATCTTTAAATACTGATAAATATTGATGCATGTCTTCCCACCTATTGATTTCCACTTTTATCATATTCTAATGCAATCATAATCATTAACATCTAATATTTGCAAAAATTTTAATTTTGTGCCGCCTTATAAATGTTAGTGTTGTATTTAAATTCATCTTTATCAATTATGTTAAAATTCGGCGTATATTCGTTCAAAGCAAAATTTATTTATTAATTTTATATATTTCCTTTATTTATTTTTTTTTTTTTACTGGTTTTAAGAGTTGTCGGAACATTTTTCTTTTTTTATCTTGTATGTGCTTCTTGATTTTTCCATCTTTCATATTTAGCCATTTCTTATTAGTGGACATAGCGGGAGACAGTTAATTTCTCCATTTAAACCATATCAAAGGTACTTCATAAGAAGAAAATAATTTTCCTTCACCATTTAAGCCCCTTAGACTATTTCTCTGATGATAAAACCTACCTGAAACACGAGTTAATCAAAATCGTTCGAACAGTTTGTGAGAAAATCGAATTTTGTATTTTCACTGAATTATATTTTATAAAAAAAATTTACTTTTTTTTTAAATCACTCTTAGTAAAAAGTCTCCGCATCCAAAAAGTTAGGCCATAAAAATGATTGATAATCAAAAGCCTATAAGGATGAATATTTTTTTATTAAAAAGGATATTCTGAGTATTCATTTTATTCTATTATTATAATTATTATTCTCGGTGCTTCGCTCTTAGGTTTAGTCTACTTTAAATATAACAAGTGATTTATGTATGAATTATTGATAAAATTAGTTCCATAATACTGTAGCTTCGTTCCTTGCGGTAGAAGCTTTTTGTAATTCAATCATTTCTATGTCTACGACATTTTTGTTGTGGGGACGTTTTCACAACATGGCTGTTTTATATATATAATAATCGTGCTTTGTTTTTGTTTTTTTTCAGATAATCTGTCCGCAATGGTTTCTGTGAAAACTTTATTATTCTTCACTACCGCTGTTCTCCTTCAGGTTATCATCCTTTATTACTAACCTTATATTGTACATTGGATTTTAATAACTCTCTATATAAAAAAATAAAAAGATTATTTGTTGCAAAAATCTCTTTTATTGGTATAGCATTTATTCAAAAGTTGAATAACTACTTGAAACTTACCTTCCGCGTATCTTTGTAGGGTTTCCATTATTATAGAATAGTTAACCCAAGCGAAAGCGACACGGTGATCAGGCGCCCCGCCCATAAATTTATAAAAAAAGATCAGTGGTGATTTAATTCATAAAACATTTGAAATATAGTAGTGTTTATGCATACAAATTTAATGGATATCTTATTATTTTTACTTTCACTTACCTATAGATGAAAAATTTCGACTTCCGGTTTTCAACGGAAATACACGTTTTGGGGTCCACTGAGTCCAAATAACCAAGTCCCACAAAATGGTTTGTGTGTTTGTGTTTGTGAGTGAACAGACTAGCTCAAAAACTATAAACCGTACGAACCTGAAATTGGGTATTTGGTGTAAGTTTCCGCGATGTGACTGCGAAAATTTCATCAAAATTGGTCAAACGGAGGGGGTACTTTATTTATATTTAAAGTATTTTGTTTAAGTTTTGCGTTTTTTTCTCAAAAACGGCTCTAACGATTTTGATCAAACTAGGTATTTGATGTCTTTATATGCCCGCGATGCGACGGCCACAATTTCATCAAAATTGGTCAAACTGAGGGGGCACTTTATTTAATGAAGTTTGTCAAGGTTAAATAAAGTTTTTCAGGTGTTTTATTTATTTCCTCAAAAACGGCTGTTACGATTTTGATCAAACTAGGTATGTGTATTTGATGTATTTATATGCCCCCGATGTGATAGCTAAAATTTCACTAAAATTGGACAAACGGAGGGGATACTTTATTTAATAAATTTTGCTTCATTTTTATGTTTGTTTTCTCAAAGGCGGTTGTAACTATTTTGATTAAACTGGGTATTTGATGTATGTATATGCCCGGAATGTGACAGCCAAAATTATATTTACCGTATTATGAAAATGTAAACTTTTATTTGACAATTGAAAATTTTATTTTACTTAAGAGAGTAAATATGCGATGCTCAAAATTTTTAAAGCATTGAAGGTGTGAAAAAATATGGTATAAGATAATCTTTGATTAATTATATTTTAGTTTAGAAACTTTAGTTCCATAAAATTTCTGAAGGCAGTATTAAGTGATTTTAGAGGAACAGTAATCGTTCTCGATTTCCAGAAAGACATAAGAGACAAACTTTACAACGAGACGTAAATACATTTTCTATCGATTCACCTCACGTATATTTACAAAATGCAACTCTCAATAAAAAACAAACAATCAGTAAAAAAAACTCGACTGTTGTCGACATTAGGTTAGGTCCGTTAAGAAAGAAATAAACAAAAATACTGAGAAATTCCATGTTTTGCAATACAGATACTCTACATATAATTTAACGAGATATACAAGGCGTTTAGGTACATACTATCGAAAGACTTCGATTTCTAATGTAAGTAAGTTCGTAAGTGAACTCTTTTTTTTTCAGACCAATCCCGAATTTTTTTTTAAATATAATACAATATTATAAAACGATATTTATCGTATGCTTTTTATAATTCCAACTATACTGAGAGTACCACCTAGGAAGAACCAGGAAGTTTCAGGAGTTGATTCTACTCCTTAATTGTTCCCAAATATATTGATATAAAATTCTTATAAAATATATAATGTAAAATCCCTATTAACCATCATCCGAATTTAAATGGTGTCGTTTAAAATCAAATAGATATTAAAAAAAAAATTAATTTTACTCACGACATTTTTACTATCACTTAACTATACTTGATAGGTAGGTATATAATAATGCAAATATTTCGACGTCGGGTTTTCAACTGAAATATAAATTTGGCGACCACTGAGGCCAAATTACCAAGTCCCTCAAAATGGTGTGCGCTTGTCTGTATGTGGACACGATAAATCGTTCGAAACTGAAATCAGGTATTTGAGGTAGGTGTAACTCTGCGATGAACCACTCCAACTTTATTTTCACTTTTACCAAATTTGAAAAAAAAAAAATTGATTTTTTCAAAACTGCTCTAATGATTTAAACTGACTTAGCCATGTTCAACCAGGATCAAGTATTCATAGAAATCAGACAATTTTTCCAACCACAGAAATATTCTGATAAGACTTAAATGGTGGAGGAAAAATTTATTTCTATCGAGTACATTTGATTTTGTTTGCATTGGAGTAGTTTAGAGTCTGATAGTAGGCTTAGTAATATGAATTGGCTAAATGGAATATATGAAAGAATTTATTAAACGTATTCAGGGAATAAAAAAAAAAAAAAAAAAAACGTTTCGAGAGAAAGAAAAAGGGTCATTCCACATCAAGTGATCCAAAGTGGTTGCTCGATCATTTTAGAAAAAAAATATAACTTTACCACCAATTACGTATGGAATCAGTAGTTAAAATCAATTTTTAAAAAATTTTTAGGATCAACCGTTTCAAAATGGCAGCCATTTTTGTTTCACCTTTCAGGCCGTTTTTTGAGGTTTTAAGCTCTCACAGAAAACCCATTTTCTCAAGACTGGTAAGTCATAGACTAATAATTCAAACACAATTGTTTTCCTTAAAGTCTGTTCTATATTTCGTGTTCTCTTTATTATTTGATTATTTTGCAGTCCAATACTCGAAAAGTGCTATTAAAAAACTGCTTTAAATTCTCAAAACACCTTTTTTGAGGGTAATTTTTGGGTATAAGGGGCATGTTATTTTTGCTACGAATTTTTGAAAATGGTCATTTTCGTGCTCATTTAACAATGCGTGAACTTGATCATACTTCATTAAAATTTTGCTGTTTGTGAATTTTTTACTTTTAATAACCCATATTAATTGTTTTGTTTTTTAATTTTATCTATGCCCAACGGAAAATATTTTTGATCACTTTTTCATTAAAACAAATAATAAAAATTTAATTGAGTAGACATTGATAAAATTAAAAAACAAAACAATTAATAAGGGTTATTAAAAGTAAAAAATTCACAAACAGCAAAATTTTAATGAAGTATGATCAAGTTCACGCATTGTTAAATGAGCACGAAAATGGCCATTTTCAAAAATTCGTAGCTACCAATGTACTCAAATATACAGGTTGAAATTTCTTGCAGTAGGTTTATGTTGCATGTAAGCATAACATGTAAAAAAAATAGATTTTTATTAACTGGCCCACCAGAGATATTTGAGCCTAAAGTTAACATAAAATGAAAAAATCAGGACATTAAAAATTCATAAAAAAATTAGGTAAAGAATATACGGGTTAAGAATACTTTTAATGAAAGCTACTTAGTTAGGTGTATAATCATGCCAAAAATCAGCTTTGGTGTACACACCCTTATACCCAAAACTTACCCTCAAAAACGGTGTTTTGAGAATTTAAAGCAGTTGTTATTAATAGAACTTTTCAAGTATTGGACTGCAAAATAATCAAACAATAAAGAGAACACGAAATATAGAACAGACTATAAGGAAAACAATTGTGTTTGAATTATTAGTCTATGACTTACCAGTCTTGAGAAAATGGGTTTTCTGTGAGAGCTTAAAAACTCAAAAATCGGCCTGAAAGGTGAAACAAAAATGGCTGCCATTTTGAAATGGTTGATCCTAAAATTTTTTTAAAAATTGATTTGAACTACTGACTCCATACGTAATTGATGGTACAATTATAATTCTTTTCTAAAATGATCGAGAAACCACTTTGGACTACTTGATATGGAATGACCCAAAACTGTGGGATGGCTCACTTACCTACTTAGATATGGAATCGACGCATTTCGTTCTACGTTATTTTTAAACTTTTCCAAATTTAATTGCTCCTTCTTGTTCCTTATTCTCTCCAGGATATGGAACATTAACCCTCCATCGGGCGCGTCAAGAATCTTCCGCTGTCGGGCGCGTGTATCTCCGAGATCTTCTCAACCATAATCATCATAAAACATTATTTCATTTTATTTAAACTTAAACGTTATGTGTTTCATTCGAATCCTTAAGAATGGAAGCGTTAGCTTAAATTTATTTATTTATATATAAATAAATTTATTTATATATATTAAAAAATATATATATTTAAAAAAATGAGTAAAATTGAAAGAAAAAAAATCATGATTGGTAAAACAAATATCCAAGTACGAAATAGAATTTTAAGAATAGGACATACCCAGCTCACAAATGTACACCTTATTACACGGGTAATACACCCCCGAAGTGCCCTAAATGTAACAATTTTCTTAAGCGTTAGGCATATATTTGAGGAATGTCATAATTACAAAAATATATTGAATCAACACAAAATACCACACGATATCAGAACGGCACTAAAAGACAATGAATCTGAAATAGAAGAAGTAATTAGATTTATTACAGACTGTAAATTGATCAGCGAAATCTAATTATATACAGTAGAAAATTTCTATAGATGCGTTACTGTTATTTTAGTTTTTTTCTCCTCTTTTTCTTTTTCTTATTTCATTCAATTTAATTTTTTTTCAACTATTTTATAAGAACATAAAAGATTCGACCACGGCCGGGAATCGAACCCAGGTCCTCTGCATCTACGTCGCAGCGCTCTTCCCACTGAGCTAACCGTGAGTCCGTTCCGATCGTGATCGAATCTTTCTCTTCTGTGATCCTTCCCTCCAGGTCTCGGCACGTTGTAGCGAAGTCCCGGGGCGCTGAACAATTGTCCAGACAGATGGGATCTAGTTGACATACGTCAAATATATACATTGTATGTTGTTATGTAATAATTAGTTATCGTTAGATAATTAATTTATAATTTTTAAACTATTTATAATTTATAATTTTTAAACTATTAATTTTTACTTTCACTTACCTATATATGAAATATATAGTAAGTGGAAGTATTGCGATCGTGAAAAATTTCGACTTCCGGTTTTCAACGAAAATACACGTTTTGGGGTCCCCTGAGTCCAATTAACCAAGTCCCGCGAAATGGTCTGTGTGTGTGTGTGTGTGTGTGTCTGTGTGTCTGTGTGTGTGTGTGTGTGTGAACAGACTAGCTCAAAAACTATAAACCGTGCGAACCTGAGATTGGGTATTTAGTGTATTTATATGCCCGCGATGTGACAGCAAAAATTTCATCAAAATTGCTCAAAGGGAGGGGGTACTTTATTTAATAACTTTTTAAGTTTTTTTCGATGTTCTCAAAAACGGCTCTAACGATTTTGATTAAACTGAGTATTTGATCTATTTATATGCCCGAGATATGACTGTAAAAATTTCATCAAAATTGATCAACCGGAGGGCGGACTTTACTTAATAAATTTTGTATTATTTTCACGGGTTTTTTTTTATTTACTCAAAAACGGTTTTCACAATTTTGATCAAACTGGGTATTTGATGTATGTATATGCCAAAGATTCGATAGCCAACATTTCATCAAAATTGATCAACCGGAGGGGGGACTTTACTTAATAAATTTTGTATCAATTTCACGTTTCTTTTTAATTTACTCAAAAACGGCTTTCACGATTTTGATCAAACTGGGTATTTATGTATGTATATGCCAAAGATGTGATAGCCAACATTTCATCAAGATTGATCAACCGAAGGGGACACTTTATTTCATAACTTTTTTTCTAATTTTTTTTACTTTCACTTACCTATATATGAAATATATAGTAAGTGGAAATATTGCGATCGTGAAAAAATTCGACTTCCGGTTTTCAACGGAAATACACGTTTTGGGGTCCCCTGAGTCCAATTAACCAAGTCCCGCAAAATGGTCTGTGTGTGTGTGTGTGTGTCTGTGTGTCCGTGTGTGTGTGTGTGTGTGTGTGAACAGACTAGCTCAAAAACTATAAACTGTGCGATCCTGAAATTGGGTATTTAGTGTAGGTATATGCCCGCGATGTGACAGCATAAATTTCATCAAAATTACTTAAAGGGAGGGGGTACTTTACTTAATAACTTTTTAGGTTTTTTTCGATTTTCTCAAAAACGGCTCTAACGATTTTGATTAAACTGAGTATTTCATCTATTTATATGCCCGAGATATGACTGAAAAAAATTCATCAAAATTGATTAACCGGAGGGGGGACTTTACTTAATAAATTTTGTAACATTTTCACGTGTTTTTTTTATTTACTCTAAATCGGCTTTAACGATTTTGATCAAACTGGGTATTTGATGCATGTATATGCCCGAGATATGACTGTTAAAATTTCATTAAAATTGATTAACCGGAGGGGGGACTTTATTTAATAAATTTTGTATCTTTTTCACGGGTTTTTTTATTTACTCAAAAACGGCTTTAACGATTAACAAAAATAAGATATGAATGTAGAAAAATGTGTGACTTTGGGAAATGATATTTAGCAAAACACGTCAATTTCTAATCTAAGTAAGTTGGTAAGTGAAAGTTGTGTGTTGCGCGCACGCACCAGATTTTTTTTATTTTCTATTATTATTATCACTATATATTCTAGTTTAAAATATAAAAAAAAAAAATCACCTCCTTATTTCTTATATATTTGATTTTGTTTTTCACTTCAGTCGGAATCATATCTTATTAAGTCTCTCTTATATATGTAAAGATTTAAGGCGTTTATGAACGCTTAGTTTCACGCTTAAAAAGCTAAATAAACAAACAAACTAAATAGAATTTTATTATTACAAACAATGGAAAATATTACTGTATCACAGTTTATCAATTCATTTTTTTTAAAAACATACATATGAATTTTCAGAATATAAAAAGACTGTATGTAAATAACATGTCTGATACAAACGCTGAGGTCAATGCCTAAGCAGCTGAGGTCAATAATAGATTACATGATCGTTAAACAGCAGAGTAACATAAAAATATGTGATACGAGGGTGTATAGAGGAGCCGATATTGGTTCAGACCACTATATGCTAAAATCAGTATGCTGCTTCCATTGGATTAATAAAACTAATTTTAGCAAGAAACAAAGTGAAGATAGAAAAAGTAAAGAGAAAGATACCTTTAAGATAGAATTATTACAGGAAGAAAGCATCAGAAACCTTTTCCAACAGAGAATGAAGGAACTTATGAAAGAATTTAATGGAGAAAGCACCCAAGAAATATATGACTTTTTGTCAAATTCATTAAAGAAAATAGCTTCTGAAGTCCTAGGGACAAAAGAAAGATGCACTAAAAGAACAGAATGGCTCACAGAAGACATAGAAAACAAAATAAATGAAAAAAGGCAGGCATATCTCAAATGGAACAGCAAGTAAGGACAAATGAAAATTAAAAAAACAAATATTTTATATGAAACATTTCCTATCTGGAAAAATTTGTCCAAATGCAATATGATGCAATTTAAAAATAAATAGGCTTAAATAATTACAAGGAGACTACTTTTTGTTTAAATTAATATAAAAATTTTGGCCGTTTATTATTTTTTATCACAATTCTCGCCTACCTCAGATTTGGAGTGAGAAGGCCTTTCCGTGTCTGAACGGCCATCCCTTTCTTCGAAGTCAACACGTCAGTATGTGGTTCATCGTTGTTTTCGTCAATTTCATGATCACTAACATCATCCATGAACAATTTATGAATAGCATTTACATCTCCCTGTTTATTCGATTCGAAAATAGGCTTGTATTCTATTCCGAAAAGTAGAAAATTACGACACCGAGCGCGTGTACCTCTCAGACAATAGCTTTCCCTTCCAAATTTCACTATACAGATACTCTAACTTATGGAGATATACAAATATAAGCATATAAATGTGGAAAAATGTGTGAATGGCGTTTAAAAATTATCGAAACCCGTCGATTTCTAATCTAAGTATATTCGTAAGTGAAAGTTGTGTGTTGCGCGCATCGCACCAGATTTTTTCTTTTTATACTTGTATACTTAATTCTGTAATGTATGAGTCACTTGTAACAAGTAATTGGTGAAAAACATCTCTATTTGTTGCGACTCGAGATATCTTCCTGGAATGACGTTCCCTGTATGCTTATAATTTTTGTTCCTACTCTCCTGAGCCTCTTCTGAGTGGGAACCAATACGAAGAGCTGCGTTAAACAGTATTTTTTTAGTTCTAATTTATTGCTTCTAGTGTTTAGACGTGTCTAGGCGAACAGGTTTAATCATTATAAATATCAAAATTGGCCGAAGTTGACGATGAAAATTTTACCACGATTCCTCAACTACCTTCACTTTCATATTAAACCATTGCGACCATGCCGCTCCGTAACGCAACCTATCAATAAACAATGTCAACAAATCGTACTTATTTTGGGCAACGATTTCAAAAATTAATTTCTTCTCTATCGATTGATATTATTTAAACACTAGCTGTATACCCCGGTTTCACCCGGAGAACTTCAATTTTTAAATCTATAAACTAAGTCTTTTATCGATTCAAACGGTCGATTTTGTAAAAACCAATGTAAAGCGAGATCAAAACGATTATTATAACAATAAAGAATATACCCTGAGATCGGCTGAAGTTATGCAATTTTAATATGGACAGGTGTTCGCACCTGGTCTGAAAGAACCACCAAGCGAAATTTGGAGAATTTAGGAAAAACGGTATTGATTCCTATTAAGAACAAACAGAATTTCACCTTTATATGCTTAGATTATAGCTGTATATCCCGGTTCCACACGGGGAATTTCATTTTTTAAAGAAACGGTCAATTTCGTAAAAAAAAAAATTGTAAAGTGAGATCATTATGATTTTTATTAAAGAACCATTGCGACCATGCCGCGCCGTAACGCAACCTATTAATAAACAATGTCAACAAATCGTACTTATTTTGGGCAACGATTTCAAAAATTAATTTCTTCTCTATCGATTGATATTATTTAAATACTAGCTGTATACCCCGGTTTCACCCGGAGAACTTCAATTTTTAAATCTATAAACTAAGTCTTTTATCGATTCAAACGGTCGATTTTGTAAAAACCAATGTAAAGCGAGATCAAAACGATTATTATAACAATAAAGAATATACCCTGAGATCGGCTGAAGTTATGCAATTTTAATATGGACAGGTGTTCGCACCTGGTCTGAAAGAACCACCAAGCGAAATTTGGAGAATTTAGGACAAAGGGTATTGATTCCTATTAAGAACAAACAGAATTTCACCTTTATATGCTTAGATTATAGCTGTATATCCCGGTTCCACACGGGGAATTTCATTTTTTAAAGAAACGGTCAATTTCGTAAAAAAAAAAATTGTAAAGTGAGATCATTATGATTTTTATTAAAGAACCATTGCGACCATGCCGCGCCGTAACGCAACCTATTAATAAACAATGTCAACAAATCGTACTTATTTTGGGCAACGATTTCAAAAATTAATTTCTTCTCTATCGATTGATATTATTTAAACACTAGCTGTATACCCCGGTTACACCCGGAGAATTTCAATTTTTAAATCTATAAACTAAGACTTTTATCGATTCAAACGGTCGATTTTGTAAAAACCAATGTAAAGCGAGATCAAAACGATTATTATAACAATAAAGAATATACCCTGAGATCGGCTGAAGTTATGCAATTTTAATATGGACAGGTGTTCGCACCTGGTCTGAAAGAACCACCAAGCGAAATTTGGAGAATTTAGGACAAAGGGTATTGATTCCTATTAAGAACAAACAGAATTTCACCTTTATATGCTTAGATTATAGCTGTATATCCCGGTTCCACACGGGGAATTTCATTTTTTAAAGAAACGGTCAATTTCGTAAAAAAAAAAATTGTAAAGTGAGATCATTATGATTTTTATTAAAGAACCATTGCGACCAAGCCGCGCCGTAACGCAACCTATTAATAAACAATGTCAACAAATCGTACTTATTTTGGGCAACGATTTCAAAAATTAATTTCTTCTCTATCGATTGATATTATTTAAACACTAGCTGTATACCCCGGTTATACCCGGAGAATTTCAATTTTTAAATCTATAAACTAAGACTTTTATCGACTCAAACGGTCGATTTTGTAAAAACCTATGTAAAGCGAGATCAAAACGATTATTATAACAATAAAGAATATCAGCTGAAGATCGGCTGAAGTTATGCAATTTTAATATGAACAGGTGTTCGCACCTGGTCTGAAAAAAACAATGAGCGAAATTTGGAGAATTTATTTCTATAAAGAACAAATAAACAAACAAACAAACAGAATTTCAACTTTATTTATATAGATGTTTAGTCCATAACATTGCACATATAGATGACACACTCCTGAATATTTTACTTTTAATTTTATACAGAGTAAAAAAAGTTCTTTACCTTAGTAGAAAAGTACTATTCTTATATACGAATAAAGTATTCGAAAACTAAGAAAACATTAGGTTTGGGCCACTTTCATTTATTGGTTTTTTTCATTGATAGGACCACTGTGTGCGGTCCTCCGATAGAACGTAAAGGTCCCGAGCCTATACGATGTCAGGTACTTTTTAAAGATCCCTATCCTAATTATAACTTGATAGCCAAAATTTAGGACTCCCACTGCAGCATCGTCCGAGTGGCATAAAAGTGACAAACAATATCACTGAATATATTAACATTACAAAACTTTAATGATTGATCTGTTCAACTAACAGATAAGGCACAACTGGTATGGTATTAATAGAATCTTTATCGCTATAACGAACCGTTACACAATTGTACATAATTTTTATATTACATTCACTAATAATACATTTCTGATAAGTATTTGCCTTTTGATTATAACAAAATTCCATTCCCTTATACAATAATTTACTGATACACTCATGTGTTATTATTTTCAGTCCTCAAGCAGCCGTTCAGCCAGCAAAAAATCTCAATTAGAATCAGCATTCAGACAAGGAAATATGGATCTATGTAAAGAACTGATCAGAGGTGGAGCCTTGGACGATTATCCGGGGCCCATAAAGAGGGATAAAATTTTCACCAAGCTCAGTGTTACAGAGACACTCTTGTCCAACGGTATCGCTGTAATTGACACTCGTGAAAACGATTTAGAAAAAGCTACCAGCAAAGAAGGCGAGTTCGATGTAGTTTTGATCCCTGGATCTTCATTGGTCACGAGGATGCTTGTTAACCTGACAGCATTAAAAAATTGGGGTAACAAAACTATTAAGGGCGGGAGGAAACCCATTCATGTTATCACCTTACTTCCGGATGTCAGCCCGAGCATCGTGAAGATCGTTTTGGAAAACGGAAATGACGATGTCAACACTAAGGCTGATTCGGAAGTGACGCCAATAATATTGGCAGCTCATAGCGGAAACTTGGAAGTCGTCAAGTTCCTGCTCGAAAGAGGAGCCAGGATTAACGATGCAGGTTTATTTTTATTTTCAGACGCAACTTCGGAGGGGCGTTTCGCTTTCTCTAAACTATTTTCTAAAACAGATTTGAAATCTTTCGATCCTCAATTCTATTACTCGGCTCTATCATGCGCTATACTGATTAGTGATGTAGACATGATCAATTACCTTCTAAGCAAAGGTGCTAACATTAACGATAAAGGACAGGGCTGGTTTGCACTGGCCAATCCTGTGTATAATGGCAGAAAAGATATTGTGGAGATTCTGATACGAAGTGGAATCGATGTAAACAGTAAAGACATGCTTGGCTCTATCGCTTTGCACACGGCTGCCCAAACAGGGAACGTCGAAATGGCTAAAACTTTGTTAAAACATGGCGCACGTTTAAATGCTACGGATATTTTAGGTTGGATGCCCATCCACGTGGCTTCATTCTATTCCCAGAAAGAAATGATCCGCTTTCTTGTCGAATCGGGGAGCAGTATCGATAGTCTTACCGACGGAGGATACTCACCGTTGAACTTGGTCGAAGCTGGATTTAATCAATCATTCCTCTCTGTTTTACTAAAAGATATTTACAGTTTAAATCAAACCGAACCTTACACAAGGCTTCCAGGGGAGAATACTAGCAAAAATCGTACAGATATAGTTGATTCGGTCATTCAGTCCGGAGCTTCACTAAACCATCAGGACGCCATCTTGGGTTGGTCCACTCTTCATTGGGCAGCTGCTCACGGTGATCTGGAAACTGCTAAGTTGTTAGTAAAATATGGCGCGGTGGTTAGTACCCGATCCCAAGCGGGTCTTACTCCTTACGAAACCGCGAAACATTATGGAAGGAAGGACGTCGCCGAGTTTCTCAAAACAGCCAAAGACTTGGTTTAGTTAAAATAGTTTTCTATGTGTTTCGTTATTGTAGTATATAAATAATGTAACTATAGCTAGAAATATTAATATGTACATATTTATATTTGAAATGAAAATATATTAAGTATAATTTAAAAGAATCAATTATTTCTTTCCTCCAAGGGTTGAAAAGGTCATTAGCCTTTTTAAATAAGTTAAATTTTAAAAGTATTTGAAAAACTTATTACGAAACAGTTTGCTCAATAAAAGTTTTCTAATAACTTTATGATTAAAGTTTTCTTTAAGAAGAACCTTAAACACATAAAACCTTTTGAGGAATTAAAATTAAAGTGTGAGTTTAACAATAACTTTGTTTTTCGCCCTGGGTTGTCATACAAGTTTTTATCGTAGGTTAAGAGATTGTTTAGTTATACTGTTGTTTATTTTCATGAATAATCCTATGATAGGAATAGTTAAATGTACATTGATTCCTATTCTGTTATTCCATTCTTCTCGAATAAAAACAAGTCTAGTGTTCATTCTTATATTTATGATTTTATTTGCTAATTTATTTTGTAGTAAGTGTAAATTTTTAGTTGTATTTTTGTGTATTTCTTGACACTTTCCTGCTCTTTCATTGTGCGGAATTTTAATATTTTCGTTATTTGTTTTCATCATTCCATGCTTGCATAATGGCATCATTGCATGCTTTCTTCATTAATTCATCGGGCAATGCCATTTCTTCAAAGCACTAAGTAAACTGACAACTTTTGAAAATATTTATGACACAAAAACTAATTGTAATCGGTGGATTTTCAGTTTTCTTGATTTCAATTTTTCATTAAACAGCTGTTCTTAATACAATCAGCAAGCGCTACTGGTGGCCGGGAAACAGAATAACAAGTACACCGAAAATTTTCGGTGCACTTAAAAATTTTCAGTGCACTTATAAATTTTCCGTGCGCGTGCAAATTTTCGGTGCACTTTTAGAAGTAAACGGGAAACAGATGTTTTCTGTACTGTTTGCATGCATGCATCGAAAGTAGTTACTTTCCGTGCAGTGTAATGAAAAGAACTTTCTAGGCTAGCTAACAGTCTAGAAAGAAATACCTTCTTAAGCAGTATAATGTAATAGTTATTTACATCACTAGTACAGAAAGTGGCTTTTCACAGTACGAGGCCTGGTTTGATGGTCGGTAATTAGACCGAGTACTATAGGGACACTTTCTGTACAAGTGGTGTAAATTATTTTACATTATACTGAAAAATAAAATAAAATATATCGTAAGAATTATATTTTGGGTAACATTTAATAAAACGTGTAAGGTTACCAAATAATGAATGAAAATCATATGATCGGAGCTATTGATGAATCGAAAAAATCTACATATTTATATTTATATTAAATGTACAATTAGTATTATTACTAATATTGAATCCTTCAAATGGTAATTGAATGTCACGTTTGGAGTTTGAGAATACTTTGGTATTACTTCGGATGAGGAGCTCCAAGATGGCGGACGGCATGAGTAAACAACAAGGTATTCCGATCACGCCCTACGATATCCAGGATTCAGTTCGGGTTAACCGAGAGTTCCCGAGATCCGATGTCGGCTATATCCACATTTTTGGAGGGGAATTCATTGGTTGCTTTAATTAGGTTAGGTCTGATGCAGCTACACAGTTTCTACCTATATTCAAATGGCATATTTATAAAATGAATTTCCAACAGCTCGTCTATACTTGGAAGTATTGATCGAAAAATGATTGAAATATATGGGTAACTTTTAATTGGGTTAGGGCAGAATAACATTAACAAATATAAACATTTAATTAAATTAACATTGCGCAGAGGCAACATCGTAACCAATGAAGGTCTACTGAAGTGTGATTATTGCTAGTTGAAATGTATTAAATTAAATTAATTCTATTTAGTGGATTATAATACAGTTAGCCGATAATTACAGTTACATTGATTTTAATAGATACAATTTCTTAAATCTTTTACTCCCTTTCTTCAATCTAATAAATCATATACAGTTTGTTATTTTTCGTTTGGAGACATATCATTTAAAATCATCATCAAATCATTTTTAAAAATATCCTTTTTGGTAATTTAAATACATTTTTCTTGAAATACAAAAAAATAATAATCTGGTGGTTAAGAATGCTCGGATTCTTATATTATTAAGTATTTGTACCTTGTGCATTTAACTCGATCCCATTTAATAATTTAAACAGGACAATAACATATTTTAAAAAAACAAACAAATAAATTTACAAAACAAAAGATTAAATTATTCCTTTTTGGTTATTTAAATACATTTTTTCTTTAAATAACAAAAAAATAATAATCTGGTGGTTAGGAATACTGGGATTCTTATATTAATTTATTTGTACTTTTTCCATTTATACGTGCATTTAACTTGAGCCCATTTAAACATTTAAACAGTACAATAACATATTTTTAAAAAACAAACAACTAAATTGACAAAACAAACTATTAAATTTATTTGTTAAAAGGTATGTTTAGTTTAAAATTTAAAATTTTATGCAACCATCACAGGAAATTTTCATATATTGAAATAGTACTTCTACTGATATCTGTTGTTGTACTTTAATTATATTAAAGAAACATTCATTTCTACATTACGTTGGTTGTTCCCATTATTGAAGCGGGGAAGTTGGTTATCTGGACTACATCTGCTCGGGAACTCTCGGTTAACCCGAACTGAATCGTGGATATCGTGTAGGGCGTGATCGGAATACCTTGTTGTTTACTCACGCCGGCCGCCATCTTGGAGCTCCTCATCCGAAGTAATACCAATACTTTTTATTATTCACATTATATAATGAATTGTTCGTAAATAGATCATTAACTTTTCTTTATTCCTATAGTTTATTATATTCAAATTCGTATCTGTGTCGTGATTTTGAAGGAAGTTCTTCGGTACCTTCATTTCATTGATTAAATATAGTTTTGGTAATATTGGCAGCACTAACTTCAGATATATTTAAATTAAATTGATAAAAAGTTAGTAAGCTTTTTAAGGGTCTGGCCACACATGTCCGCACCGGATCCACACCGCAGCATTAATATAGGTTATGTTCAGAATATTTTTAATTTAACTTACATATTACCTTTAGTTATGCCTAAAGTGGCCTATGTCTGACATGTGTGGCCTGAACTTTAGGCACAACTAAAGGTAATATGTAAGTTAAATTAAAAATATTTTGAACATAACCTATATTATTTAATACTTCGATTTCTAATGTAAGTAAGTTCGTAAGTGAACTTTTTTTTTTCAGACCAATCCCGAATTTTTTAAAAAATATAATACAATATTATAAAACGATATTTATCGTATGCTTTTTATAATTTTAACTATATTGAGAGTACCACCTAGGAAGAACCAGGAAGTTTCATGTGTAGATTCTACTCCTTAATTGTTCCAAAATATATTAATATAAAATTCTTATAAAATATATAATGTAAAATCCCTATTAACCATCATCCGAATTTAAATGGTGTCGTTTAAAATCAAATAGATATTAAAAAAAAAAATTTAATTTTATTCACGACATTTTTACTATCACTTAACTATACTTGATAGGCAAGTATTTAATAATGGAAAAATTTCGATGTCGGGTTTTCAACTGAAATATAAATTTGGCGGCCACTGAGGCCAAATTACCAAGTCCCTCAAAATGGTGTGCGCTTGTCTATCTGTGAACACGAAAATCGTTCGAAACTGAAATCAAGTATTTGAGGTAGGTGTAAGTCTGCGATGAACCACTCCAACTTTATTGTCAGTTTTAAAAAATTTGAAAAAAAAAAATTGATTTTTTCAAAACTGCTCTAAGGATTTAAACTGACTTAGCCATGTTCCACCAGGATCAAGTATTCATAGAAATCAGACAATTTTTCCAACCACAGAAATATTCTGATAAGACTTAAATGGTGGAGGAAAAATTTATTTCTATCGAGTACATTTGATTTTGTTTGCATTGGAGTAGTTTACAGTCTGATAGTAGGCTTAGTAATATGAAGTGGTTAAATGGAATTTATGAAAGAATTTATTAAACGTATTCAGACAATAAAAAAAAAAAAAAAACGTTTCGAGAGAAAGAAAAACTGTGGGATGGCTCACTTACCTACTTAGATATAGAATCGACGCATTTCGTTCTACGTTATTTGTAAACTTTTCCACATTTAATTGCTCCTTCTTGTTCCTCATCGGGCGCGTCAAGAATGTTCCTGTCGGGCGCGTGTATTTCCGAGATCTTCTCAACCATAATCATCATAAAACATTATTTCATTTTTTCTAAACTTAAACGTTATGTGTTTCATTCGAATCCTTAAGAATGGAAGCGTTAGCTTAAAAAAATATATATTTAAAAAATTTATTAAAATGGAAAGAAAATCTGGTGCGTGCGCGCAACACACAACTTTCACTTACCAACTACTTAGATTAGAAATTAATGTGTTTTGTTAATTGCCACTTTTCAAAATTATACATATTTCGACATTAATTTCTTATTTTTGTTTTCATTTGCTCAAAAAAAAAAAAAACACTAATTTCATTTATTATTAAATAAAAGTTTTTACTTGTGATAATTCGGCAATGCAAGCATAATACTTCAAGTCGTCTGATTTTACAATTCTCTATGTACTTGTTGAATATTTCATTTAGTTCCGATGAAACAAATAATTTTCATTAAATGAACAGACATCTTTAATTATAACGCATTGGTTTGTCATTAAAGGCGCATGCGTGAGCTCAAGGTATGTTATTAGTTGACGGAATATTATTCTTTTTTTCTCCTATATATGTTTACTTGATTTTCTTCATATATCATGCTTAGCCATTTCTTATTTTTATCCGTGATGAGAGACAGTTAATTTCTCAATACAATACAAAGGTACTTTATAGGAAAACAAAAAAGGCCCCTTCCCTATTTAAGCCCCCTCAGAAAATTTTAATACAAATAAAACTTACCTGATATTATTGAACACCTAATTTTCATTAAACATGGCGAATTTGATCAAAATCATTAAAGCCGTTTTTGAGATAATCGAAAAAAAGGTTAAAATTGGAAAAAAGTTATGAAATAAAGTGCCCCCTCCGTTTAACCAATTTTGATGAAATGTTGCCTGTCACATCTTTGGCATATACATACGTCAAATACCCAGTTTGATCAAAATCTTTAAAGCCGTTTTTGAGTAAACAAAAAAAAACACATGAAAATGATACAAAATTTATTAATTAAAGTCCCCCCTCCGGTTGATCAATTTTGATGAAATTTTTACAGTCATATCTCGGGCATATTATTACATCAAATACATAGTTTAATCAAAATCGTTGGAGCCGTTTTTGAGAAAATCGAATAAAACATAAAAATTTATTAAATAAAGTACCCCTACCCTTTGACCAATTTTGATGAAATTTTCGCTGTCACATCGCGGGCATATACATACACTAAATACCTAATTTCAGATTCGCACGGTTAATAGTTTTTGAGCTAGTCTGTTCACACAGACACACACAGACCATTTCGCGGGACTTGGTTATTTCGACTCAGGGGACCCCAAAACGTGTATTTCCGTTGAAAACCGGAAGTCGAAATTTTTCACGATCGCAATACTTCCACTTACTATATATTTCATATATAGGGAAGTGAAAGTAAAAAAAATCTGGTGCGTGCGCGCAACACACAACTTTCACTTACCAACTTACTTAGATTAGAAATTAATGCGTTGTTGTGGTCCCCTTCGTTAGACCAATTTTGATGAAATGTTAGCTATCACATCTTTGGCATATAAATACATCAAATACCCAGTTTGATCAAAATAGTTAAAGCCGTTTTTGAATAAAAAAAAAAACACGTGAAAATGATACAAAATTTAATAAGTAAAGTCCCCCATCCCGTAGATCAATTTTGATGAAATTTTTACTGTCATATCTCGGGCATATAAATACATCAAATACCAAGTTTGATCAAAATCGTTAAAACCGTTTTTGAGTAAATAAAAAAAAACACGTGAAAATGATACAAAATTTATTGAGTAAAGTCCCCCCTCCGGTTGATCAATTGAGATGAAATTTTTACAGTCATATCATGGGCATATAAATAGATGAAATACTCAGTTTAATCAAAATCGTTAGAGCCGTTTTTGAGAAAATCGAAAAAAACTTAAAAAGTTATTAAATAAAGTACCCCCTCCCTTTGAGAAATTTTGATGAAATTTTTGCTGTCACATCGCGGGCATATACATACTCTAAATACCCAATTTCAGGTTCGCACGGTTTATAGTTTTTGAGCTAGTCTGTTCACACACACACACACACACACACACACACACACACACACACACACACACACACAGACACACACACACAGACCATTTCGCGGGACTTGGTTAATTGGACTCAGGGGACCCCAAAACGTGTATTTCCGTTGAAAACCGGAAGTCGAAATTTTTCACGATCGCAATACTTCCACTTACTATATATTTCATATATAGGTAAGTGAAAGTAAAAAGTATACATATTTCGGCAACGATTTCAAAAATTAATTTCTTCTCTAATTGGAGAATATTTTACTGTTAATTTTATACAGATTAAAAAAAATCTTAATCTTGGTAGAAAAGTACTATTGTCTTCAAAAAAATGTATTCTTGCCATTGTTCTACAAGTATCCAAGTATTCGAAAACTAAGAAAAAAATAGGTTTGCGCCACTTTCATTTATGGGTTTTTTCCATGATAGGACGACTGTGTGCCGTCGCTCGGATAGAACATAAAGGTACGGAGCCTGTACGATCTCAGGCACTAATTAATGATATCTATCCCCCTAATTATAACTTGATAGCCAAAATTTAGGACTCCCACTGCAGCATCGTTCGATTAGCCTTAGTGGCATAAAAGTGACAAACAAACAATATCACTGAATATATTGACATTACAAAATTTTAATGATTGATCTGTAAGAGATAAGGCACAACTTCTATGATGGTATTAATGGAACCTTTATCGCTATAACGAACCGTTACACAATTGTACATAATTTTTATATTACATTCACTAATAATACATTTCTGATAAGTATTTGCCTTTTGTCAATAACAAAATTCCATTCCCTTATTCAATATTTTACTGATACACTCATGTGTTATTATTTTCAGTCCTCAAGCAGCCGTTCAGCCAGCAAAAAATCTCAATTAGAGTCAGCATTCAGACAAGGAAATTTGGATCTATGTAAACAACTAATCAGAGGCGGAGCACTGGACGATTTTCCGGGGCCCATAAACAGGGATAAAATTTACACCAAGCTCAGTTTTATAAAGACACTCTTGTCCAACGGTATCGCTGTAATTGACACTCGTGAAAACGATTTAGAAAAAGCTACCAGCAAAGAAGGCGAGTTCGATGTAGTTTTGATTCCTGGATCTTCATTGGTTACGAGGATGCTTGTTAACCTGACAGCAGTGAAAAATTGGGGTAACAAAACTATTAAGGGCGGGAGTAAACCCATTCATATTATCACCTTATTACCGGATGTTAGCCCGAGCATCGTGAAGATCGTTTTGGAAAACGGAAATGACGATGTCAATTCTAAGGCTGATTCGGAAATGACGCCATTAATAATGGCAGCTCATAGCGGAAACTTGGAAGTCGTCAAGTTCCTGCTCGAAAGAGGAGCCAGGATTAACGATGCAGGTTTACTTTTATTTTCAGACCCGAGTTCCGAAGGGCGTTTCGCTTTCTCTAAACTATTTTCTAAAACAGATTTGAAATCTTTCGATCTTCAATTCTATTACTCGGCTCTGTCATGCGCTATTCTGATTAGTGATGTAGACATGATCAATTACCTTCTGAGTAAAGGTGCAAACGTTAACAATAAAGGACAGGGCTGGTTTGCACTGCTCCATCCTGTGTATGATGGCAGAAAAGATATTGTGGAGATTCTGATACGAAGTGGAGTCGATGTAAACAGTAAAGACATGCTTGGCTCTATCGCTTTGCACACTGCTGCCCGAACAGGGAACGTCGAAATGGCTAAAACTTTGCTAAAACATGGCGCACGTTTGAATGCTACAGATATTTTAGGTTGGATGCCCATCCACGTGGCTGCTTTCTATTCCCAAAAAGAAATGATCCGCTTTCTTGTCGAATCGGGGAGCAGTATCGATAGTCTTACCGACGGAGGATACTCACCGTTGAACTTGGTGGAAGCTGGATTTAATCAATCATTCCTCTCTTCTTTACTAAAAGATATTTACAGTTTAAATCTAACCAAACCTTACACAAGTCTTTCAGTAGAGGATACGAGCAAAAATCATACAGACATAGTTGATTCGGTCATTCAGCTCGGAGCTTCACTAAACCATCTGGACGCCATCTTGGGCTGGTCCACTCTTCATTGGGCAGCTGCTCACGGTGATCTGGAAACTGCTAAGTTGTTAGTAAAATACGGGGCGGTGGTTAGTACCCGGTCCAAAGCGGGTCTTACTCCTTTCGAAACCGCGAAACGTTATGAGAGTAAGGACGTCGCCGATTTTCTCAAAACTGCCAAAGACTTGGTTTAATTATAACAGTTTATAGAAGAAGAAGAAACCATTCAAACCTTGTGAAAGTTTTCTGTGTGTTTCTTTATTGTAGTATAAAAAATGTAACTACAGCTAGCATTATTAATATGTACATATCTATATTTGGAATGAAAATAAATTATATTAAGTATAATTTAAAAGAATAAATTATTTCATTCCTTTTTAGTGTAAATAACAATAGAAATTATAAATTCAGCTATTTATTCACCGAAAGTTCAGTGCTTTAGAACATTATGCTTGTACTATTACACTTCGTAAGTGATGTGTTATAAAAACAAGTCTGGTGAGCGATGGTGTTATCAGACTAAAGTCAAAAACGATAAATCGTATTACACTAAAAACTGAAATAAGGTATTTGAGGTAGATAAATGCTCGTGATGCGACTGCAATGGTTTCAAGAAATCGTAAGTGTCTTTCTTTTATGAATTTCATCTCAAAAATATTTCATATTTTACGATTTCTCAAAACAGCTGTAACGATTTTAATATAAGTCGTTATGTTTAATCAGAATCAACTATCCTCTTATATCAGGTATGTTTTATCATTATAGACATATTTTGATAGGGCTTAAATGGCAAAGAAAATTTTTTTTCCTTTAACGAGTTCTGGATTAGAAATAATGTGGCCTTACGAAATCAATAAATTTAGTCGGTTTCTGGAATAGCATTGGCCATTTACTAACAGCCTTAAAAATATCCCTTCTGTCAATTCCAGTTTAGGGTATATCGAGTTGATAAGGTTGTCATTATTAAGTGTTATAATAATTATGATGGGACAGCAATGGGTTCATGCTGTAATAAAAAAAACATCTGGTGCGTGCGCGCAACACACAACTTTCACTTACCAACTTACTTAGGTTAGAAATTAATGCGTTTTGTTAATTGCCACTTCTCAAATGAACAGAACATCTTTAATTATAACGCATTAGTTTGTCATTAAAGGCGTTCGGCGCATGCGTGAACTCAGGGTGTTTTATGAGTTGACGAAATATTCATCTTTTTTTCTCCTGTATATGTTTACTTGATTTTCTTCATATATCATATTTAGCCATTTCTTATTTTTAGGCGTGATGAGAGACAGTTAATTTCTCAATATAAACTAAAACAAAGATACTTTATAGGAAAACAAAAAAGGCCCCTTCCCCATTTAAGCCCCCTCAGAACATTTTAATAATGATAAAGCTTACCTGATATTAAATAAAAACTAATCGTTAGAGCCGTTTTTGAGAAAATCGAAAAAAACTTAAAAAGTTATTAAATAAAGTACCCCCTCCCTTTGAGCAAATTTGATGAAATTTTTGCTGTCACATCGCGGGCATATACATACACTAAATACCAAATTTCAGGTTCGCACGGTTAATAGTTTTTGAGCTAGTCTGTTCACACACACACACACACACACACACACACACACACACACACACACACACACACACACACACACACACACACACACACACACACACACACACACACAAACAGACACTCACACAGACCATTTCGCGGGACTTGGTTAATTTGACTCAGGGGACCCCAAAACGTGTATTTCCGTTGAAAACCGGAAGTCGAAAATTTTCACGATCGCAATACTTCCACTTACTATATATTTCATATATAGGTAAGTGAAAGTAATAATTATTTAAGTTGACGTAACAATATTTTGAAAACCGTTTGAGATATTGAGCTGAAATTTGATATTTTTTTTTCTACAGGAAGTTATCCTATGTACCAAAGTTTATTAAAATCTGAAAGGGTGAGGGAAAAAATTGTGTTGATGTGACATGACCCGTTATTTCCCTCTCGGGCGCTTTATTTAGGGCGCGTAGTTTGACTCTATCTTATAAGAAAAATAAGAGAGGGCGTGTACTTTGAAAGGCACTTGTCTAGAACTTTACAGTCGATTTTAATTCCTGGTTACCGTATATCGAAAAATGTGAAAGGACAAAAGATGTTTAGAGTTGTAACATGAATAATGTGAAACCAAGTTTGAAATTCTACAAGCCTAGAAAGTAAAGTTATCGTGTTATACAGATCAGGGATACCCACGCCTCTCTCGCCTGAATTTCCCAGGTATTAGAGTGGCAACATGCAGTTTCCTTGTCAGAACTAGAATCCGAAGTCGAACTGCGGTACCCATTCTGCGTGCGATACCCACCCCCTTGATTATTGTAAATCTTCATTGCGATTTTACTATTTTTTTACTTTCATTAGAATTATTACCACTGTTCAAGTATTTGCTTTTCAACGATTGCAAACTTCCATTGTCATATTCAATTTTTTACTGATGCTCCTATGTGTTATTATTTACAGCCCTCGAACAGCCGTAAATCTCAGTTAGAGAATATTTATTAACAGAAATATTCAGTTATCACAATGCCAACGAATTATTAAAACTTAAATATATGAGCAGGTTACAAAATTGATAACTTTATCACACACAATCATATGACTTGAGCAACACAGTCAAGACACAGACTTCAACTAACTCGTTCAGTCTCTGCCCCTTATATATAATCGTAAATAGTGAGGCCTGGAATATTCTAGAACAATGTCGGCAGTTCTCCGCCATCGCGGAATGATCTAGACAAAAACAGTTCGTTCCAACCGCTTATTTTGTTCCAACAAGCGGTCCGGGAGGTTACGCCATATGTTTTTTTTTTTATTTGCTTATCGATTTAACGTTACAATATATATAATATTTATATATAATTTATATTACATATATAATTAAAGTCTATAATTGCAAATAATGTCTGTCGTTACGAGAAGGCGTGAGCTCAACGTGTCTTATGAGTCGTAATATCTTTCTCCTGTATAGGTTTACTCGATTTTTTTTATATTTGATAGTTAGCCATTTCTTATTATTAGGCATAACGAGAGACAGTTAATTTCTTCATACAAACAAAACTATGTTACTTTATAGGAAAACAAAAAAGTCCTCTTCCCCATTGAAGGCCTCTCATAACATTTTTAGGATGTTAAAAGCTACCTGCGATAAGGCGTTGATGACTTTAAATGTTTTACGCCTTAAAGCAAAAACAAACAAGCTACCTGCGATATTAAAGAATACTTGATTCTCATTAAAAATGACTAGTTTGATCAAAATCGTTAGGGCGGTTTTTGAAAAATTCGAAAAAAACCTATAACTGAAACAAACTTTATTAAATAACCAATTGAAATTTTTTCTGTCACATCGCGGGCATATTCTTACACCAAATACCCCATTCATACACCAATTCCATGTTCGTACGGTTTATAGTTTTTGAGCTAGTCTGTTCAAACACACACACACACATACCCACAGAATAAAATCTTTGCTGCCACATCTGTCGCGAAATTTTCGGCTTCAATTACATCTACAACATTGTCAATTGATTTAACATAAATGAGCTCACCTGTACACAATTGTAGCATTTGGAATCATGGACGTCACCAGCACCAAATTATTGGGGGGGGAGGGTCAATATTTTCCTAGATAGGGAAGGTTGAAATTCGAGGGGCTAAAAGTTGAAATAATAACCCCTAAAAGGAACTGTTGGGGCATTTAAATTCATCCATTTTAGGATGAGTTAAGAACATCTGAGATGAGATAAGAACATTTTTAGGATGATAAAACCTACCTGATATTAAAGAATACTTGATTCGCATTAAACATGACGTGTTTAATCGAAATCGTTAGGGCGCTTTTTGAAAAAAAAGTAAAACAAACAAACTTTATTAAATAACCAATTTCGCAGAAATGATCGCTGTCACATCGCGGGCATATTCATAAACCAAATACCTACCCAATTTCATGTTCGTACGGTTTATAGTTTTTGAGGTAGTCTGTTCACAAATATACAGACAAAAACCTTGCTGCCACATCACGGGTATATACATACCTCAAACATGACGAATTTATTAGAGCCATTTATGGGAATTTCGAAAAAAAATTGATAAAATTCATGGTATAAAGTGCCTCCCCCGTTTATTCATTTTTGACAAACTCTTTGCTGTCAGATCACAGGCATATAATTGCGTCAAACGCATTAGCTCTCGAGTTTAATAGATGAACATAGATATAGATAATCAACTTGGACAAAAATCCAAGTAAATCTGCATCGAAAAAGTTCTATGAAGGTTTCATTTATATCCCTGTCGGGCGCTTAGTTTCACTCTATCTTATTAGAAAAAAAATCTGGTGCGTGCGCGCAACACACAACTTTCACTTACCAACTTACTTAGATTAGAAATTGACGTGTTTTGCTAAATATCATTTCCCAAAGTCACACATTTTTCTGCATTCATATCTTATTTTTGTTAATCGTTAAAGCCGTTTTTGAGTAAATAAAAAAACCCCGTGAAAATGATACAAAATTTATTAAGTAAAGTCCCCCCTCACGTAGATCAATTTTGATGAAATTTTTACAGTCATATCTCGGGCATATAAATACATAAAATACCAAGTTTGATCCAAATCGTTAAAACCGTTTTTGAGTAAATAAAAAAAACACGTGAAAATGATACAAACTTTATTAAGTAAAGTCCCCCCTCCGGTTGATCAATTGTGATGAAATGTTGGTTATCACATCTTTGGCATATAAATACATCAAATACCAAGTTTGATCAAAATCGTTAAAACCGTTTTTGAGTAAATAAAAAAAACATGTGAAAATGATACAAAATTTATTAAGTAAAGTCCCCCCTCCGGTTGATCAATTTTGATGAAATTTTCACAGTCATATTTCAGGCATATAAATAGATAAAATACTCAGTTTAATCAAAATCGTTAGAGCCGTTTTTGAGAAAATCGAAAAAAACTTAAAAAGTTATTAAATAAAGTACCCCCTCCCTTTGAGAAAATTTGATGAAATTTTTGCTGTCACATCGGGGGCTTATACATACTCTAAATACCCAATTTCAGATTCGCACGGTTTATAGTTTTTGAGCTAGTCTGTTCACACACACACACACACACACACACAGACCATTTCGCGGGACTTGGTTATTTTGACTCAGGGGACCCCAAAACGTGTATTTCCGTTGAAAACCGGAAGTCGAAAATTTTCACGATCGCAATACTTCCACTTACTATATATTTCATATATCGGTAAGTGAAAGTAATAAGTGGGGGCGTATACTTTGAAAGGCACATGTGTAGAACTTCACAGTCGATTTTGATTTTCCGGTTACCATAGATCGAAAAATGTGAAAGGACAAATGATGTTCAAAATTGTAACTACGAATAATTTGAAACCAAGTTTGAGATTCTACAAGCCTAGAAAGTCAAGTTATTCTCATTATACCGATCGGAGATAACCACGCCCTTCTCGCCTGAATCCCGCAGGTATTGGGATGGCAACATGCAGTTTTCTTGTCAGTAGGACCTCGTCAACTAGAATATGAAGTCAAACAGCAGTGCGCGAGTTGTCCATGCGATACCCACCTCCGTGACTATTGTAAATCTTTATTGCGATTTTTTCCACATTGTGTTACTATTTTTTTACTTCCATTAGAATTATTACCACTGTTCAAGTATTTGCTTTTCAACGATTGTAAACTTCCATTGTCATATTCAATTTTTTACTGATGCTCCTATGTGTTATTATTTACAGCCCTCGAACAGCCGCTCAGTCAGCCGTATATCTCAGTTTGAGACAGCATACAGGCAAGGAGATCTGGAGCTATGTAAAGTTCTTATGAGAGCTGGTGTATTGAACGATTTCCCTGAGCCTATAAATAGGAAAGTAATTGACAGGAAGCTCCAGGCAGTAGAGTCACTCTTGTCCAGCGGTATCGCTACAATTAAACCTCTTGAAAACGACTTAGAAAAGGCACCATGTAAAGAAAGCGAGTTCGATGTAGTTTTGATTCCTGGATCTTTATTGGTCACGAGGATGGCCGTCAACGTGTCAGCAGTGAAGAATTGGGGCAACAAGGATATGAGAAAACCAATTCATCTTATCTCCTCATTGCCGGATGTTAGCCCAAAAATCGTCGAGATCATTTTGGAAATCGGAAGTGACGATGTCAACACTAAAGCTGATTCGGATCTGACGCCATTAATATTTGCAGCTCACAGCGGAAACTTGGAAGTTGTCAAGTTCCTAGTCGAGAGAGGAGCAAAGATTAATGAAGTCGCTTCATTTTTTATGGTAGACGCGAGGTTCGAGATGCATTTCGCTTTCGCAAAATTATTTTCTAAAACAGAATTAAATTTTTTCGATACTCGGTTCTATGAATCCGCATTGGTAGCAGCTATTCTGGCATATAATGTAGACGTTATTAATTACCTGATAAGTAAAGGAGCAGACGTTAACAATAAAGGACAGGGCTCGCTTGCACTCCTACATTCTGTCATTCATGGCAGAACAGATATTGTGAAGATCCTTTTGCGTAGCGGACTCGACGTAAACTCTAAGGACACGTTGGGCACTGCTGCTTTGCACGAGGCTGCCCGAACAGGGAACGTCGGAATGGCTAAAACTTTGCTAAAACATGGAGCACATTTGAATGCCACAGACATTTTAGGTTGGATGCCCATCCACGTGGCTTCATTCTATTCCCAGAAAGAAATGATCCGCTTTCTTATCGAATCGGGGAGCAATATCGATAGTCTTACCGACGGAGGATACTCACCATTGAACTTGGTCGAAGCTGGATTCAATCAAACATTCCTCTCCATTTTACAAAAAAATATTGACAGTTTAAATAAAACCGAACCTCACACAAATCTACCTGTAGAAAATACGAGCGAAATTCATACAGATATAGTTGATTCGGTCCTTCAGCTCGGAGCTTCACTAAACCATCAGGACGCCATCTTGGGTTGGTCCACTCTTCATTGGGCAGCTGCTCACGGTGATCTGGAAACTGCTAAGTTGTTAGTAAATTACGGCGCTCTAGTCAATATCAGGTCCAAAGCTGGTCTTACTCCTTACGAAACTGCGAAATATTTTGGGAAGAAGTACGTCGCCGAGTTCCTAAGAACAGCCAAAGATTTGGTGTTATTATAAGTTACTAGTAGAAGAAGGAACCGCTCAAACTTTGTGAAAGTTTTTCATGTGTTTCATTGTCATGTTTGCTATTAATGTAGTTTAAATTGTTTATATTAATGTAACCTGAAACAAAAATTGTAAATATATACTTACCTTTATTAGGAAATATAATAATTACAATTAATGTTCGAAAAAATCCATTAGTCCTTTTCTTTTATATATAATAAAATTAAATTGTAAGTTGACATGGGCGGATCCAGCCAATCGTAAAGAGGGGGCTGCAGTCCTAAAGGGGGGGGCTGCAGCCCCACAGCCCTTCATTTGGATCTGCTTATCAACTTTTTTACCCTTATGTCCCTTTCTCACAACTAAAATTCTACTTGTTCTGCACATTATTTTTTCTTTAACTTGCTTCCTTACATTAAGGAAAGTCAAATTCTATCTTTAAATGACGAAACATTTTCCAAAGGGAGGGGCTGCAGCCCCCACAGCCCCCCCCCCCTCTGGATCCGCCAATGTAATTTGATAACCGCATCACTTGAGCGGTTGCTGCTGGACGGATTTGGCTGATTGTTCTTTTGACATTTCTTTTGAAATGTTCGCAATAGTCTGAGTATGTTTCATTAGGAAACAAAAAAAGTTACCCGGAATGTGTTTAAATTGCGCTAATCGGTCATAACTCAAAAACAATAAATTTTATGCCAATTAGGTAAACGTATATTTAAAACATTTTGCTATTCAATAAAACAAAAACAAAAAAAAATATAACGAAAATCGGTTAGGAGGTTGCTGCTATGTCCCAATCAATCAAGCGAAGTATTATATATATATATATATATATATATATATATATATATATATATATATATATATATATATATATATATATAAGAGCAGACCCGGCCATACGTTACTGTGGATCATTTGCTATAATGTGTTGAATTAATTATATCCTAATATTTTTATACAGTCAAACCAATATTCACTGATAAAGATCAAAACGTTTCAGCTAATCAAAAAAACCTACGGGTTTGAGAAGAATAGAACGCAGTGTTGGGCAAATTGTAATATGAATAATTGTAATCATAAAACAAATGAATAATAAATAACCATTGTTCATAATCAGTTTGGAGTATTTTTAATGATTATTGAATGTTTGTGGAATGAATAATGAATAACTGGTATTCAGTTATTCATAATTAACGAATACTGATAAATTCAGTTAGTCATTATTCATGAATAAAATATATTCATGTGCTAGGATTAATATAATATTTATCAATCATGAATACCTAATAGTCATTAATCATGAATATGATATATTCATAATCATTATTCATTTAAATTTAAAAGACGAGGATGCATTTATGAATTAAAAGTTGTCCTAATGAGCAAGGACATGTCCTAAGAGTGGGTGTGGTCAACTGAACAGCATTTGAAGTCACAAGTAAAGAATTAGATGGGTATTAGTAAAGGTCTATTGACAAGAATAGAAAGAGCAAACAAATTTTCAATCATCATTCATGACTAGTATGGGGTTTTATGTTTAGTGATTAAACACACTTTATAAGTAATGATTATTTATTTAACTTGACAATAATACTATAAACAAAAATTCAAATTCGAATCTTAAAAATCCCTTTTTTATAACAATGTCTATATCATAACCTCCACTGTATCTATTTTTACAGTGTTGCCCGCCTAGCGATATATTGAGTATTTGGAGAGGGGGGCCCCCACACTAGTAAGACTCAGAATTGTGAATTTTTTTGTGATCATGATTAATGAATTTATATTATTCATGATTAATGAATGATGTGTATTCATGACAAGTGAATTCCCATTAGTCATGATTAATCAGTGATGAGTAATCAGGAATAATGATTTTTTCTTAATCATGATTAGTGACTAATATTTAATAATGAATAATGGTCATTCATGATTGTTGAATACATTATATTCATGAATACTCTACGACCAGTGATTCATACAATTCATGATTAATGATTCCACGCTAAAGAATGATTTGTGAATGATGATTACAATCATTATTCACATTTTTTATTATTAGTCATAATCATGATTACATTTTTATTTAAATATGCCCAACTGTGATAGAACGTTACACCATTTAAAAGTGTTAGGTAAAGAATATTGGAAAGTTTTTATTTTTTTACATCTCATATTTCAATATAAGTTGTATTAATAATTCGTTTCTTAATTTCTGTTTATCAAAAACTATGATGCAACATTAAAATATTGAATTTTATTAATGAGGTTGATAACGTTAATTTAAAATAATATTATTCTTTTTTTAGATAATACAATTAAGAATTTTTGTTTATTCAAGTAATAATTGGTGCACAATGTTTTTGTTTAATCTTTTTCCTAACACATACAGATTTGATGGTTTCCTCACAACTGACAATTACCCATGGGAAAAACACGAATTTTCAAAGTCCAAGCCGCAAGTTGGCATTGTTTGCCATTGAGATTTGTTTGTGGCCATGGCAAAAACCAAACGAATAGGAAAATGAAGCCTTTTAAATTTTATCCAAAATTTTGACAGTGTCAGAGAAATACGTATTTCCAGGGAATTCAAAAATTCTGTTGCGAAATTTTCGGCTTCGATTACATCTACAACATTGTCAATTGATTTAACATAACAATTGTAGTATTTGGAATCATGGGCGTCACCACCACCAAATTATTGGGAAGGGGGCTCAATATTTTCCTAGATAGGTTAGGTTGTAATTCAAGGGGCTAAAAGTTGAAATAATAAGCCCTAAAAACAACTGTTGGGACATTTAATTCATCCTCCATCGCTGTATTTTAAAGGGATTTAGAGTCTCTTAAAACTTGTCCAGTGATGCCTCAGTTACACTTTAAAATAGGGAGTTGTTAAGGCTTAATGTTGAAGGATGTGGGCCAAAATTTCTTGATTGAATTTTACCGAATTTTTCTTCCGATCCCTGATCCCACTAATTTCATTGCTTTCCATCAACTTCTATAAGCTTCACCGAATTGATGAAAAATAAGATCAAGCTGCTTGGTTAAAAAAAAAAAAATGGATAGCCATAAAAAAAAACAGTTAAAGCTGAAATAAAAAATATATAGTTCATCAAATATACGATAGGCCTGGATATGTTTTTAACAACGGAGTGTGCTGAAACACTAATATTTATATTTTATTGGTTAAACTGGGATAATTCGCAAAATCGCATCTTTTAAAACATTTTACATTGGGTCCTCTCCTGCCAAAATATTGGGGGGGGGACAGTCCCCTCCTGTCAAAATATTGGGGGGGGGAACAGTCCCCTCCTGTCAAAATATTTGGGGGGGCGTCCCCCCTGTCCCCCCCCGGCAGTGACGCCCGTGTTTGGAATAGCCTACTTTAAAATAAAGAAAAAGTTCGCTGACATTTTAAAAATATTACATATAAATAATATTATTCCAAATGATAGCCTATTTTAAATTATTAAAATGTAATTACTTTTCTAAATGTTGATATTGGTGGGCGGGCCAAAGCAGAGATTTTTAGCATTTAACTAGTAATTAGAATAAAATTCAAATAAAAAATGAAAAGAAAGCAAAAATACCTACAACTTTGAGAATTTATTGTAACCTTTTCTTGATTTATTTATTGGTTTATAAAAATTAACAATAAATACGAAGATTCTTATTACTATTTGTCCGTGGAAAATAATAATGTGCGAACAAATAAATGCATTCATATAACACAATACATAATTATAACCTGTATTACAAAAGCATGCTTATAAACAAAAAGGTTGTGAAATCGATGAATATGACGCCATGTTAATAAATCGAAACACGACCTACTGTATTTGCAATAATTCGCTATAAAAGAAATATTGTGGTCAATAATCAAGATAAAAAAAAAAACTATCCTATCTTTTAAGTAAGACAAAACTATACGCTTGGGCCAAATTTCATTAAAATCGGTTGAGTAGTTTCTGAGTTTACCGTCGACAAACATCGGGACACGAGATTTTTATATATATAAGGATATATATACATAAATATTTTATATGATTTGTATTATATATATAATTAAAGTCTTTAATTATAAATAATGTCAGTCATTACAGACGTTTACGAGCAGGCGTAAGCTCAACGTGTTTCATGAGTCGGAATATCTTTCTCCTGTACAGGTTTACTCGATTTTTTTTTTTCATATTTCATAGTTAGCCATTTCTTATTTTTAGGCATAACGAGAGACAGTTAATTTCCTATATAAACAAAAACAAAGTTACTTTATAGGAAAACAAAAAAGTCCACTTCCCCATTGAAGCCCTCTCAGAACATTTTTAGGATGTTAAAAGCTACCTGCGATATTAAAGAATGCTTGATTCTCATTAAAAATGACTAGTTTGATCAAAATCGTTAGGGCGGTTTTTGAAAAATTCGAAAAAAACCTAAAACTGAAACAAACTTTATTAAATAACAATTGAATTTTTTCTGTCACATCGCGGGCATATTCTTACACCAAATACCCCATTCATCCACCAATTTCATGTTCGTACAGTTTATAGTTTTTGAGCTAGTCTGTTCAAACACACACACACACACACACATACCCACAGAATAAAATCTTTGCTGCCACATCTGTCGCGAAATTTTCGGCTTCGATTACATCTACAACATTGTCAATTGATTTAACATAAATGAGCTCACCTGTATACAATTGTAGCATTTGGAATCATGGGCGTCACCAGCACCAAATTATATGGGGGGGGGCTCAATATATTCCTAGATAGGGTAGGTTGAAATTCGAGGGGCTAAAAGGTTGAAATAATAACCCCTAAAAGCAACTGTTGGAGCATTTAAATTCATACTCCTACGCAGTATTTTAAACGTATTTATAGTCTCTTAAAACTTGTCATAGTATGCCTCAGTTATACATTAAAATAGGGAATAGTTAAGGCTTAATGTTGAAGGATGGAGGCCAAAATTTCTTGGTTGTATTCTATTCTAAGTTTTTCTCCTGATTCTGATCCCACTCTCCATTAACTTCTATAAGCTTCATCAAATTGAAGGAATGTAGGATCAAGCTGCTTGGTTTAAAAATGAAATTTAGACCAATAAAACAAAACCGTTCGAGCTGAAATAAAAAATATATAATTAATAAAATATACAATATGCCTGACTATCTTCTGACAATAGAGTGTGCTGAAATTAACTAATATTTCATATTTATATTTTATTTGTTAAACTCGAATAAATTCGGAAAATCGCATTTTTATTTCATTTTTTACATTGGGTCCTCTCCTGCAAAAATATTGGGGGGACAGTCCCCTCCTGTCAAAATATTGGAGAGGGGGACGCGTCCCCCTTTTCAAGAACTTGCTTTTTAACGATAACAAACTTCCAATGTCATATTCAATTTTTTACTTATACTCTTGTCTTATTATTTACAGCCCTCGAACAGCCGTTCAGTCAGCCATAAATCTCAGTTCGAGTCAGCATACAGGCGAGGAGATTTGGAGCTGTGTAAAGTTCTTATGAGAGCTGGTGTATTGGACGATTTCCCCGGGCCTATTAATAGGAAAGTAATTGACAGGAAGCTCCAGGCTGTAGAGTCACTCTTGTCCAGCGGTATAGCAACAATTAAACATCTTGAGAACGACTTTGAAAAGGCATCCTGTAAAGAAGGCGAGTTCGATGTAGTTTTGATTCCTGGATCTTCATTGGTCACGAGGATGGCCGTCAACGTGACAGCAGTGAAGAATTGGGGCAACAAGGATGTGAGGAAACCCATTCATCTTATCTCCTCATTGCCTGATGTTAGCCCAAAAATCGTCGAGATCATTTTGGAAAACGGAAGTGACGATGTCAACACTAAGGCTGATTCGGATCTGACGCCATTAATATTTGCTGCTCATAGTGGAAACTTGGAAGTTGTCAAGTTCCTAGTCGAGAAAGGAGCCAAGATTAATGAAGTCGCTTTATTTTTTACTTCAGACGCGAGGTTCGAGATGCATTTCGCTTTCGCAAAAATATTTTCGAAAACAGAATTAAATTTTTTCGATACTCGGTTCTATGATTCCGCATTGGTAAATGCTATTATGGAAAATAATTTAGACGTTATCAATTACCTGATAAGTAAAGGAGCAGACGTGAACAATAAAGGGCAGGGATGGCTTCCACTCCTACATTCTGTCTATCATGGCAGGAAAGATATTGTGAAGATCCTTTTGCGTAGTGGACTCGACGTAAACTGTAAGGACATGTTGGGCACTGCCCCTTTGCACGAAGCTGCCCGAACAGGGAACGTCGGAATGGCTAAAACTTTGCTAAAACATGGCGCACGTTTAAATGTTACCGACATTTTAGGTTGGATGCCCATCCACGTGGCTTCATTCTATTCCCACAAAGAAATGATCCGCTTTCTTGTCGAATCGGGAAGCAATATCGATAGTCTTACCGACGGAGGATACTCACCATTGAACTTGGTCGAAGCTGGATTCAATCAAACATTCCTCTCCATTTTACAAAAAAATATTGACAGTTTAAATAAAACCGAACCTCACACAAATCTACCTGTAGAAAATACGAGCGAAATTCATACAGATATAGTTGATTCGGTCCTTCAGCTCGGAGCTTCACTAAACCATCAGGACGCCATCTTGGGTTGGTCCACTCTTCATTGGGCAGCTGCTCACGGTGATCTGGAAACTGCTAAGTTGTTAGTAAATTACGGCGCTGTAGTCAATATCAGGTCCAAAGCTGGTCTTACCCCTTACGAAACTGCGAAATATTTTGGGAGGAAGTACGTCGCCGAGTTCCTAAGAACAGCCAAAGACTTGGTGTTATTATAAGTTTATGGAGGAAGAAGAAACCACTCAAATTAGTGAATGTTTTCTATGTGTTTCGTTGTTTTGTTTGCTATTAATGTAGTTTAAAACAATGTTACCTAACAACAAATGAGTAATATATTTATATATAATAAACAATGTGTATATATATATATATATATACACACCTTTATTAGGAAATATAATTATTAAAATGTTAAAAAAAAATCCATTAGTTGTTTCTTTGTTTGTATAACGTTCCTTTTTGCTACCAAGGCTAATCGGAAATTCCATTACTTCTTTCCTTTTAAATATCTATATAATATAAATGAAATGATTTTCAGTGCTAAGAGCATAACTTGAGAACGGCTGGACAGATTTGCCTAATTTTTTCTTTTAAAATGTTAGCAATAGTCCGAGTAGTGGTTCATATAGAAACGAAAATTTGAAAAGATCCCCGGAAGGTGTTCAAATTGCATTAATTGTGCAAAACTCTAAAACTCGATTTTTGCCAATTAGGTAAATGTGTATTTTAAATATTCTGCAAATCCAAAAAAAAAAAAAAAATATCACGAATATCGGTTTTGAATATGTTGCTATTGCCCAGAGATTTATTTTATTACTTTTTACTTTCGCTTACCTATATATGAAATATATAGTAAGTGGAAGTATTGCGATCGTGAAAATTTTCGACTTCCGGTTTTCAACGGAAATACACGTTTTAGGACCCCCTGAGTCGAAATAAACAAGTCCCGCGAAATAGTCTGTGTGTGTGTGTATGTGTGTGTGTCTGTGTGTGTGTGTGAACAGACTAGCTCAAAAACTATAAACTGTGGGAACCTGAAATTGGGTATTTAGTGTAGGTATATGCCCGCGATGTGACAGCAAAAATTTCATCAAAATTGCTCAAGTGCTTTATTTAATAACTTTTCACGTTTTTTTTCGATTTTCTCAAAAACGGCTCTAACGATTTTGATTAAACTGAGTATTTAATCTAGTTATATGCCTGAGATATGACTGTATAAATTTCATCAAAATTGATCTACCGGAGGGGGGGGACTTTACTTAATAAATTTTGTATCATTTTCACGTGTTTTTTTTATTTACTCAAAAACGGCTTTAACAATTTTGATCAAACTGGGTATATGATGTATGTATATGCCCGAGATACGATTGTAAAAATTTCATCAAAATTGATCAACCGGAGGGGGGACTTTACTTAATAAATTTTGTACCAGTTTCACGTGTACATATTTTTTATTTACTCAAAAACGGCTTTAACGATTTTGAAGAAACTGGGTATTTGATGTATGTATATACCAAATATGTAAAAGCCAACATTTATTCAAAATTGGTCCAACTGAGGGGGCACTTTATTTCATGACTTTTTCCAATTTTCACCTTTTTTTCGATTATCTCAAAAACGGCTTTTACGATTTTTATCAAATTCGTCATGTTTAATGAAAATTAGGTTTTCTTTAATATCAGGTAAGCTTTATCATTATTAAAATGTTCTGAGGGGGCTTTTTTTTTTGGGGGGTGGCCTTTTTTGTTTGTTTCTTTCTTATAAAGTACCTTTGTTTTTGTTTACATGGAGTAATTAACTGTCCCTCGTTACGCCTAAAAATAAGAAATGGCTAAATATGAGATATGATAAAAATAAAGAAAACATAAAGAGGAGAAAAAAAGAAAAAATATGCAGTCAACTCATAAAACTCGTTGAGCCCACGCATGCGGAGTACGCCTTTAATGACAGACCATTGTTCATAATTAAAGCCGTTCTGTTAATTTGAGAAGTGGCAATTAACAAAACGCATTAATTTCTAATCTAAGTAAGTTGGTAAGTGAAAGTTGTGTGTTGCGAGTACGCACCAGATTTTTTTACATCTAGTAATTATTTAATTATTTAAAAAGGTAGTGCGAACCCTAACGGAGTGGGAAGTTTATGTGGGGCGTAAATTTAAAATAAATAATCATCTATGCAAATAATAAATTTATACTTGTTTAAATAATTTATTTTTGATGAGAAAAGATTTGGCTCCGCCGGGAATTGAACCCGGGTGACATGCGCAGTATGCTAACTATTACACCACGGAGTCGCTTACAAGCCGTGCCAAATCCTTCCTAAATTTTGTATTAATTTAACCATTGTCCATGTATTTTTCGGCACCGTTTGGAAGCGACTCCGTGGTGTAATGGTTAGCATACCGCGCATGTCACCCAGGATCGATTCCCGGCGGAGCCAAATCTTTTATCTACAAAAATAAATTATTTAAAATAATTTAAAAAATAGATGATTACCCAGAATAATGGTTAAATTAATATACTTGTTTAATATTGAATTTAAGATTACCTATGTCAACCTTAAAAAAAATCTGGTGCGTGCTCGCAACACACAACTTTCACTTACCAACTTACTTAGATTAGAAATTGGTGCGTTTTGTTAATTGCCACTTCTCAAATGAACAGAACGGCTTTAATTATGAACAATGGTCTGTCATTAAAGGCGTACTTCGCATGCGTGGGCTCAACGAGTTTTATGAGTTGACTGAATATTTTTCTTTTTTTCTCCACTTTATGTTTTCTTTATTTTTATCATATCTCATATTTAGCCATTTCTTATTTTTAGGCGTAACGAGAGACAGTTAATTTCTCCATGTAAACAAAAACAAAGGTACTTTATAAGAAAGAAACAAACAAACAAAAAAGGCCCCTCCCCAAAGAAAAACCCTCTCAGAACATTTTAATAATGATAAAGCTTACCTGATATTAAAGAAAACCTAATTTTCATTAAAACATAACGATGATAAAAATCGTTAAAGCCGTTTTTGAGATAATCGAAAAAAAGGTAAACATTGGAAAAAAAGTCATGAAATAAAGTGCCCCCTCAGTTGGACCAATTTTGATGAAATGTTGGCTTTTACATATTTGGTATATACACACATCAAATACCCAGTTTCTTCAAAATCGTTAAAGCCGTTTTTGAGTAAATAAAAAATATGTACACGTGAAATTGGTACAAAATTTATTAAGTAAAGTCCCCCCTCCGGTTGATCAATTTTGATGAAATGTTGGCTATCACATCTTTGGCATATACATACATCAAATACCCAGTTTGATCAAAATCATGAAAGCCGTTTTTGAGTAAATAAAAAAAACACGTGAAAATGATACAAAATTTATTAAGTAAAGTCCCCCCTCCGGTTGATCAATTTGGATGAAATGTTGGCTATCATATCTTTGGCATATACATACATCAAATACCCAGTTTGATCAAAATCGTGAAAGCCGTTTTTGAGTAAATAAAAAAAACACGTGAAAATGATACAAAATTTATTAAATAAAGTCCCCCCTCCGGTTGATCAATTTTGATGAAATGTTGGCTATCACATCTTTGGCATATACATACATCAAATACCCAGTTTGATCAAAATCGTGAAAGCCGTTTTTGAGTAAATAAAAAAAACACGTGAAAATGATACAAAATTTATTAAATAAAGTCCCCCCTCCGGTTGATCAATTTTGATGAAATGTTGGCTATCACATCTTTGGCATATACATACATCAAATACCCAGTTTGATCAAAATCGTGAAAGCCGTTTTTGTCATATCTCGGGCATATAAATAGATTAAATGCTCAGTTTAATCAAAATCGTTAGAGCCGTTTTTGAGAAAATCGAAAAAAACTTAAAAAGTTATTAAATAAAGTACCCCCTCCCTTTGAGCAATTTTGATGAAATTTTCGCTATCACATCACGGGCATATACATACACTAAATACCCAATCTCAGGTTCGCACGGTTTATAGTTTTTGAGCTAGTCTGTTTACACACACACACACACACACACACACACACACACACACACACACACAGACACACACACACAGACCATTTCGCGGGACTTGGTTAATTGGACTCAGGGGACCCCAAAACGTGTATTTCCGTTGAAAACCGGAAGTCGAAATTTTTCACGATCGCAATACTTCCACTTACTATATATTTCATATATAAGTAAGTGAAAGTAATAAGTTATAAAAAATAAAATGCATATCTGAGAATGGCATGGATTACATTAAAACCATATTAAGTGTTGTGATCGAAGTAAAATGTTTGAGAAAAGTTTTATTTATCAAAAGATTCGCTCCTCCACACATCATACTAAAGGTTACCTGATTCTGATTAATTATGGAAAGTTTAATCAAGATCGTTCGTGCCGTTTTTAGAAAATTGCAAAATGTGAGAGCATTTATGACATAAAGTGCTCCCTCTAATTTTTAAGAATTTTTGACAGCCACATGACTGTCGAGTACATACATCAAATACCTAATTACAGTTTCTTATTTATCAATTAATGATTTTACTATTTCTTCATCTAGAGGTGGGTGTAGAGGTTTGGCAGATCTGAGGCTTCAACTCTGGTATGATCCCAGTGATCCTATGCTCTGACTGCCTTGGACAACTTCGGCCCAAGATCGGATCCTGTCAGTTGTATAGGAGGGCTCCATCCCACACAGCCATTCCGCTTGATCTGCCCACCAGCTCTTTTACCTTCATGTTCCTTTCTCACAACTGACATGCTACTTATTCTGCATAATGTTTGTCCTTTACTTTACTATCTTCATTTAGTAATGTTCAATTCTACCTTTAAATAGCAAAACATTAACCTAAGAGGGTGGAATGTTGCACCCCCTACAGCCCCCCCCCCCCCCCTGGATCGGCCTATTCTACGGTCCAATAATCGCCTCCCTCGTTGTCTATTTCACTGAACTGCATTGCCTCTCTGTGGAGATAAGTGGCAGTAGTTGATTAGATAAGTGGTTTACCTTTTTACTATCTCGAGCATTGACTCAGTGCCATGGGGCATGCGGATGGTGACATTCCTTACTCCTAAATTACTGAGGAATCTCATTTCTTGATCCAGCATTTTGCTTTTGACCTTCGCAGAAACTGCCCAAGACTCACTTTCATTTATCAGAATAGGAGAGTCAATCCTTATGTTCACAGTCATTTAGGTCTTTCTTGTCGCATTTCTCTTTTTCTGGAATGAGGCGTTTATAGCATGGTAAACCCTGATAATCGCTGAGGTTATGACATTCATTTCCCGTGTAATTTTATCATCACACCCAATGAGCCCTCGATTATTTAAGTTTCAACTTTCTACTTCCAACCCCCTATATTTATTTGTTTTCTAGGAGATAAGCATGTGTTTCGGTTTGTTCAGGTCTAGCATCAGTTACCTTTTTCTGACTCACTTGGCCAATCTGTTTCCAGTTACACTGCAGATTATCTGATGAGTCAGCAATCAAGTCTACTAATACTTTCATATATTGTTATTTTCAGATCCATAGGAGCCGTTCAGTCAACGAAAAATCTCAGTTGGAATCAGCTTGCGAACGAGGAGATGTAAAACTTTGTAGAAATCTCATAATAAGAGGTGGATTAAAATATTTCACCGGACCGACGAACATATTCAAAATTGCCCAAAAGCTTCGCGTTATAGAGTCCCTCTTGTCCAACGGAATTGCTGAAATTAACATTCGAGAAAACGATGTTAAAAATGATTCTAACTCAGAAGGCGAGTTTGATGTAGCTTTGGTTCCTGGATCTTCATTGGTCACGAGGATGGTTGTCAATGTGACAGCAGTGAAACATTGGGGCGACAAGAAGACTAAAGATGGAAAGAAGCCCATTCACGTTATATCGTCATTGCCCGATGTCAACCCAAGTATCATAAACTTCATTTTGAAAAACGGGAATGACGAGGTGAACACTAAAACAGATTCGCAAATGACACCTTTAATGTTGGCAGCTGGTAGCGGGAACATGGAAGTCGTCAAGTTCCTGGTTGAAAGAGGAGCCAGGATTAACGATAGTGCTTCCATTATAATTGCTGAAGATAAATTTTTTGGGCGTTTCGCTTTCGCCAAATTATTTTCTAAAACAGTAATCGATGATGTCAAGTATGTTTACCATTACAGCGCTTTGGTAACCGCTATTAAAAATGGGGATATAGATATTATAAATTACCTATTAAGGAAAGGAGCTGACGTAAACAATAAAGGACATAACTGGGTTGGACTCTTCGATGCTATGCTACATCGCCAAAACGAAGTAGTGGATATCCTTTTGCAAAGCGGAATCGACGTAAACTGTAAGGACATGTTGGGAAGTACCGCTTTGCACAATGCTGCTCGATCAGGGAATGTCAGAATGGCACGACTGTTGTTGAAACATGGCGCTCGTTTGAATGCTAAAGACATTTTAGGTTGGATGCCCATCCACGTGGCTTCATTCTACTCCCAAGAAGAAATGATCCGTTTTTTAGTCAAATCGGGGAGCAGTATCAACAGTCTTACTGATGGGGGATACTCGCCGTTGAATTTAGTAGAAGCTGGATTCTCGGAACTATTCCTCTACTTTTTAGTCGATAATATTGACGCTTTAAAGCAAAACAAAACTTTTACTGGTCTTCGTGAATGGGGCACGAGGCAAAGACATACAGATGTAGTTGATTCTGTGATCCAGCTCGGAGGTTTGCTAAATCATTAGGACGCCATCTTGGGTTGGTCTACTCTTCATTGGGCAGCTGTTTACGATGATCTGGAAACTGCTGAGTTGTTAGTAAAATACGGCGCTTCGGTAAATGTGAAGTCCGAAACGGATCTTAATCCCTACGAGACCGCGCAAAAATTTGGGAGGAAGGAGGTCACGGAGTTGCTAAGAACTTCCCAAGACTTGATGACATCAAAATAGATAACGTAGGAAGAATTTTTTTTTCTAGATTGTTTGAAATTAGTTTTCTTTTTCCTCATTGATTAAGCTTTAAGGAATTTATGAAGCTAGATTGACGAAGCTAATAGTTAGTAAGCTTAGTAACTAGTAACCTGTATTAGAAAATATACTATTGATATATTTTTTTTTTTTATTAAATATCCACTGTTTATTTCCTTTTGATATAAATAAACTGAGGATACCAAAATATACTTGGATGTGAATTATTGTAATGGTGTCCCTTAAAGCTCTTCATTTCCCAAAAGTCCACTGGTTCAGATCAGGGTGCTTGTGTTACAGCACATCCTCATTAATAGCTGTGTAATCCAGACATGATGGCTCAAAGCCAGCTAACAATACTAAGTTTGAAAAATGAACAATAATTGCAAAATTTTAAATAATACAAAATTCTATCATAATAAATAATAAACAGCAGTTGATGAATTGATTTCAATTCTATATTTCATATTGTGGAGTGGGAACACTCATGACCTTTAATTGCCCGAGGCGTCCAATATCTATTATCAGTGTTAGTTTGTCTCGTTTCTTAATTTATACCAGAAAAAATTATATTTGTCTCTTGAAATCTTATAAAAATATTTTTGGTATCTATTTAAACACACTATTTTTACTTTCACTTACCTATATATGAAATATATAGTAAGTGGAAGTATTGCGATCGTGAAAAATTTCGACTTCCGGTTTTCAACGGAAATACACGTTTTGGGGTCCCCTGAGTCCAATTAACCAAGTCCCGCGAAATGGTCTGTGTGTGTGTGTGTGTGTCTGTGTGTGTGTGTGTGTGTGTGTGTGTGTGTGTGAACAGACTAGCTCAAAAACTATAAACCGTGGGAACCTGAGATTGGGTATTTAGTGTAGGTATATGCCCGCGATGTGACAGCAAAAATTTCTTCAAAATTGCTCAACGGGAGGGGGTACTTTATTTAATAACTTTTTACGTTTTTTTCGATTTTCTCAAAAACGGCTCTAACGATTTTGATTAAACTGAGTATTTGATCTATTTATATGCCCCAAATATGACTGTAAAAATTTCATCAAAATTTATTAACCGGAGGGGGGACTTTACTTAATAAATTTTGTATTATTTTCACGTGTTTTTTTTTATTTACTCAAAAACGGTTTAAACGATTTTGATCAAACTTGGTATTTGATGTATTTATATGCCCGAGATATGACTGTAAAAATTTCATCAAAATTGATTAACCGGAGGGGGGACTTTACTTAATAAATTTTGTATCATTTTCACGTGTTTTTTTTTATTTACTCAAAAACGGTTTAAACGATTTTGATCAAATTTGGTATTTGATGTATTTATATGCCCGAGATATGACTGTAAAAATTTCATCAAAATTGATTAACCGGAGGGGGGACTTTACTTAATAAATTTTGTATCATTTTCACGTGTTTTTTTATTTACTCAAAAACGGTTTTAACGATTTTGATCAAACTTAGTATTTGATGTATGTATATGCCAAATATGTGATAGCCAACATTTCATCAAAATTGATCAACCGAAGGGGGGACTTTACTTAATAAATTTTGCATCATTTTCACGGGTTTTTACTTTCACTTACCTATATATGTAATATATAGTAAGTGGAAGTATTGCGATCGTGAAAAATTTCGACTTCCGGTTTTCAACGGAAATACACGTTTTGGGGTCCCCTGAGTCCAAATGACCAAGTCCCACGAAATGGTCTGTGTGTGTGTGTGTCTGTGTGTGTGTGTGTGTGTGTGTGTGTGAACAGACTAGCTCAAAAACTATAAACCGTGGGAACCTGAAATTGGGTATTTAGTGTAGGTATATGCCCGCGATGTGACAGCAAAAATTTTATCAAAATTGCTCAAAGGGAGGGGGTACTTTATTTAATATCTTTTTAGGTTTTTTTCGATTTTCTCAAAAACGGCTCTAACGATTTTGATTAAACTAAGTATTTGATCTATCTATATGCCCGAGACACGACTGTAAAAATTTCATCAAAATTGATCAACCGGAGGGGGTACTTTACTTAATAAATCGTGTCCCACTTTTATCTGTTTTTTTCATTTACCCAACAACGGCTTTAATGATTTCGATCAAACTTGGTATTTAGTATATGAATGTGCCCGCGATGTCACAGTAAAAATTTCATCAAAATTGATCAATTGGAGGGGCACTTTACTGAATAAATGTTGTCTCATTTTCACGTGTTTTTTTTATTTACTCAAAAACGGCTCTAACGATTTTGATTAAACTAAGTATGATCTATTTATATGCCCGAGACACGACTGTAAAAATTTCATCAAAATTGATCAATTGGAGGGGGCACTTTACTGAATAAATGTTGTCTCATTTTCACGTGTTTTTTTTATTTACTCGAAAACGGTTTTCACGATTTTGATCAAACTGAGTATTTGACGTACTAATATGCCCGAGATATGACTGTAAAAATTTCATCAACATTGATCAAATGGAGGGGGTACTTTACTTAATAAATTTTGTATCATTTTCACGTATGTTTTAAATTACTCATAAAAGGAAAAAATAAGAAATGAATGTGGAAAGATTTGTGAATTTTTGAAGTGGCCATTAACAAAACACGTCAATTTCTAATCTAAATAAGTTGGTAAGTGAAAGTTGTGTGTTGCGCGCACGCACCAGATTTTTTTTACATGGATCTATGTAGAAAATGGTTGTCAATCTCATAAATTACAAATTGATTGGATATCAAAATCCTGATGAGGTTTTGTAGTACTGCAGCTGATAAATAATTTATAAAATTCAATCGATCCTCTGTTATGATAACATGAAAATTTTATTATGATAATTTTTAAATATTTTTTACAAGAAGAGAAAATATTGATAAGATATTAATCCTGATTTCCTTATCAGTAGTAAGTCACTCTTGCCACTTGAGCTACAAGGCATATCCGGGTTCAAATCCCGGACAGAGCAAATGTTTTCTCTTCTAATCAAAAATACATATAAAAATTATAATAGTAAAAATTTCATTGAATTTATAAATTTCGTGAAAAGAAATAGAATGCAATCAAAATATGATTAGGGTAATTGTAACATAAGTTGACAGTGCACCAATAGATGACATTTTGTACAAAATGTGTGAATAATAAGATTCATGGTTGACTATTTAGTTCGAAATTTGGCGGTAATTTGCTGTGATGGTCCACATTAGTTTGATGAAAACTCAAGCTTATTTTTGAGAGGCTATAATGGCGAATTTTCTAGTGGCCTGAAAACTTGGTTTCTGCTACCCTGTTTAATTAAGGTGGAAGTCAAGTTAAATTAGCTTTTTAGTTGGTTTATTTGAGTTCAATTATGTTTTAATTACTTCTATGGTATTCATTAAGTTCATGAGAAACATTTGATATCCCTTTTTAATATATTTCTACAATGTTTTAGGGCTTAAATGTAGGTATCAACTATTAGAACAGAAATTAATCCATAATTTCAATAGTTGACATCGATGTCAACTAACGCTTGAATTAGCATATACTTAGTGTTCCATCTGGGGCTGGTAATTGGAAGTCTGAGTCTGGCTGGATGACGGTGTCTAATTTTATAAATTTATAGCTAGGGTGCTCTAGCCATGGATCATTGAGAGCAGTGGCGGTCCCAGGGGGGGGGATATGGGGGATCAATCCCCCCCCCCCCCCCGAAATTTCGGCGAAAAAAAATTAGTGGGATGAATTAAAAAATTAATTAGGTATCTAACTTTTACGAGTTTTCTAGGGATTGCAATCATCATTCACAAATCATTCTTTAACACGGAATCATTAATCATGAATTATATTAATCACTGGTCCTGGACTATTCATGAATATAGTGTATTGAACAATCATGAATGATCATTATTCATTATTATATGTTAGTCAGTAATCATGATTAAGAAGACTTCATTATTCATGATTACTCATTACTCAAGACTAATGGGAATTCACTACTCATGATTACAGATCATTCATTAATCATGAATAATATAAATTCATTAACCACGATTACAAAAAAAATCACAATTCTGAGTCTTACTAGTCATGAATGATAATTGAACATTTGTTTGCTCTTTCTATTCTTGTCAATAGACCTTTAATAATACCCATCGGAATTAGGGTCTAATCCTTTACTTGTGACTTCAAATGCTGTTCAGTTGTGACTACACCCACTCTTAGGACTAGTCCTTGGTCATTAGGGCAACTTTTAATTCGGAAATGCATCCTCGTCTTCTAAATTTAAATGAATAATGATTATGAATATATCATATTCATGATTGATGATTGGTGAATATTTGTTATTCATGATTGATGCATATTAGGTATTAATGATTGATGAATATAATATTAATCCTAGCACATGAATATTTTTATTCATGAATAATGACTAACCGAATTTATCAGTATTCGTTAATCATGAATAACTGAATAGCAGTTATTCATCATTTATTTCAAATGAATACCATAAACACTTAATAATCATTAAAAATACTCCGCACTGATTATGAATAATGGTTATTCATTATTCATTGGTTTTATGATTACAATTATTCATATTCATTAATCATTATTCAGATTACAATTTGCTCAACTCTGATCCAGCCTTAATGTGAAGAAGGTCTTGCTGAACGGCTCAGGAATTAATGTATGAGAGGTAACATAATAAGAAGTCTCATAAAATGTTCTATTTTTCTACTATATTGTAACACTAACACGGGTTTGAACTATTATTCATTGACGTAAAATTACAATAATGTCAAGCAAACAAGTTTAGGGACCAGGTATTGATGTGTTACCAGCTTTGGCTTAAGAGTATCAGTGTATTTTTTAATTTAAAAAGTATCAAATTTGATTCGAAAGAAGAACACTGATTAAGGCGCCATATTGGCCACCCACAGAAGTAAAAGCAGGAGTGGTACCATCCTGACTATTCATCATATATGATAAACTCAAACAGTCTTCCCCAAGATATACAAATACCAATAATTGACAAGGTTTGTAAACTAAAGGTTTCTTCCACCTCTGTTATTATTTATGTAATTTATTACATAATATTATTGTTTTTATGGTATATTACGAGCAGATCCTGCCGCGGGTTCATGTGCCTCAGTAGCTATTATTTGTTGAATTAGTTATATCCTATTCTTTTTAATACAGTCAAATCAAAGTTCACTGATAAAACCTTCAGCAAAACATAAATAAATATATAAATAACACACATATAAAGAATATAATGGGAACAGGGTTTAGTATAATAACAATTAACAGTTAAAATGAACTAAATTAATCTTTTGCCATAATACATGTTTATTAAATTCAGAATATAACACATGGTAATATGAGATATCTTATCAGAAGGTTATACTTTTCTCCATATGTGAAAAGGCGACTCATAATTGCCCATGGGTAAAACACTGATTTTCCTAGTCCAAGACAGAAAAATAGATTTGGCTACTGGATGCTTACCCACCCTAAATATGGAAGGAAAATAAAGTGTTGTGTAACTAAATCAAATTACACCGCCATCTGTTGGAAATTTATAGAACTTACAAATGACTCTCAATTGTAGTATAATAAGCATTTAATTTGCAATAAAAGAAATATTGGGGTCAATTCTCAAGTTAAAAACTATCCTATCTTTTAAGTAGGACAAAACTACACCCAACAAGCCAAATTTCATCAAAATCGGTTGAGTAGTTCTGATTTTACCTTCCGACAAACATCGGGACACAAGATTTTTATATATATAAAGATTTGCCACCTATTAATCAATTGTATTTTAGTTTTTAGAAATTATGGGTACAGCATAGTGCTGTACTTACTGTATTTAGTACTTACTTTGTGTCATGTTAGTTTCACTATTTTTTGCTGTACTTACTTACTGCACTTAGCATTGGCGGATCCAGGGGAGGGGCTGTGGGGGCTGCAGCCCCTCCCTTTGGAAAATTTTTCGTCATTTTAAGATCGAATTTGACTTTCCTTAATGTAAGGAAGCAAGTTAAAGAACAAATAATGTGCATAACAAGTAGAATTTTAGTTGAGGGAAAGGAAAATAAAGGTAAAGAAGCTAATTAGCAGATCCAAATAAGGGGCTGTGGGGCTACAGCCCCCCCCTTTTTGATCAGCTGGATCCGCCCAGGGCATTTATTAATTAGTGTTTAGTACTTACTGTAGTGTTAGTCTCAAGATTTTTCTTCTACAATTATTACTTTTTTTTTCTGTAGGCTAAATAAATTTATTTAGCATTTATTGAATTCTAACATATTAAATTAATAAAAATTATTTAATAAAATAAAAATTGATACAAATTTTTGATTTTATATTTCAATTTCCATGAATACCAATGTACAGTACCGGTCAAAAGTTTAGACTCACTTGTATTTAATTCACAATCTTCAAGTTTAAAAAAATAATTGTAACTCAAGAGATAACATTTCAAAAATTATATGATTGTTTAGAATACAATCTACTTATATAAATAAAGATGAAATTCTGTTAGTTTGTTTATTTGTTTGTTCTTTATAGAAATACATACCGTTTGTTCTAAATTCTCGGAATTTCGCTTAGTGGTTCTTTCATACCAGTTGCGAACACCTTTCCATATTAAACTTGCATAACAGCCAATCTCTGGGTATATTCTTTATTGTTGTAAAAATCGTTATGATCTCACTTTACATTAGATTTTTACGAAATCAACCGTTGGAGTAAAAAAAAATCTCATTTCTGTCCGAACTAACTTTTCTGGACCCATGGCTTTTCTCGTTGTTTACAAAATTCCGTGGGTCAAACCGGGATATTAAAGCTAGTTATAAATAAATTAAAAATAAAATTATAGTTGTTACGTTGTCCAATAAATAAAATGTTGTTACTTATTTATTTTACAAAATCTAAGGGTGAGTCTAAACTTTTGACTGGTACTGTATAGTGTTATCAATGTGTTTTTCAATTTATATACATCATGGATGACAGCAGTCTTGGCTCCCCTGAGATACATAAGTACCAATAATTGATAATGTCAGATATACTTAAGATTTGTTTCAACAAACTGTCAACTTAATAATGTGAAAGATCTTCACCCACTCTTTTGATTCTAAATTTGATGGGTTGGTTTTATGAACTAGAGCTAATTGAACATCTATCATAGAATCAATATGCCGGTTACTGGTGTAGTGACTTAGTTTCATCTTAAATTTTCCGCCACATCTGCCCTCATCACAAAATTAAAATTCACTTTCCCGGCTGATCTTATCTATTGATTAGATATTGATCTCCGGGGGAGGTAATGATCAGCTGGTGGTAGATCGTGAGTCTGTGCACAAGCCATATTTTCAGAAGCCAGATTTTCCAATTCGTCAGAAATTTCCTCCTAAATCAACCAAAGAAGGACTTCTGAAGACCTGGAGAATCTACAGCACTACGAGCGGTGTTCACACTCTTATATCTTCAAATACTAGCGAGTAGTAAGCGCAGTAACCTCCTTGTGGTTAACCGTCCTAACACAACGAGGTTAGTAACCAAGCTGCGCCAAAGAGCTAAGTCGTGTATAAAGTTAGAAGTGGCGGAAGATAGAGGTGAACTTTTTAATATCTTCTGTACATACTTATTATTATTTTATTTAAGATTTTTTTTTTTTTATACTTATAGAAGAAATTATATTTTATTTTGTTTGAGATATTTATATTTTTATTTATCCTTACATTATCTCAACACTGGTATCGCTCTGTTACTTATGGGCATAGCCGATGTTGTGCCATCTTTTGTGGACCCAATTTCAACTGAAAATGACCCATTTGGGGGCTTATGTATCTCTGAAGAGCAAACGTAGTAAGCTGGAGTCGAAAGGTGGGATCTAGTGAAGCTGATCAAACTCCTTTTCAACTGAAAAGTTCTTAATATGAGCTTGCTTATGGTTGAGAGGTCACACAACCTCCCGAGATAGGCTCCTTACAGAAGAAACATAGTGATAGCTCTACCCAATGCTGGATACTGTTTAAATGTTTGATTAATTGAATGGGAAAATCAACCAATCAAACTTAAAATAAAAAGAATGGAGAAAGGACATGCGCAGCTGTTTGTTGACAACAGCTTGTTGGAACATACCTTATGAATTAGATTATACATGTATCTGAATTTTCATCAATTTTCACTGATCCAACATAGGGGGGACAAATACTAATTTTTTAGTAACATTATTGTATGTCGCATAGTCATATGTAACATCCCACTAATACTAATACCCATATTGCTCATAATACCCATGTGAGGCATGAAAGTGAGGAAAATAAATTGAAAAATGATTTTTCATTAAATACATAATTTGTATCTTCTTTGGTTATAAATAAGCTCTACGAAATTTTTTTACATGTAATTGTTATTGATATTTACCACCTAAATTTTGACTTTATACACATTAGCCAGAGAGAAGTTCTGGCCAAATATAGGTTACCAAACTCTCTTTAACTTTTGCTCACACATATGAATAAAATAGGTTTAGTCAAAATATAAATCAGATAGTCGAGACATGCAATAGTTCTTTCATAGGGATGAGCCTAAAAAAAAAAAAATTTATTTATACTTAAAAAAAATATTTCCATTTATTAAAATTCTAATTCTACTCTATAATTGTTCCATTTTGTAAACTATTAATGATATTGAAGACACAAATCACTCTACTAGATTTCTACCTGTATTCAAATAATTTGAGACAGTCTCTCTTCCAAACTGCTTAGCTAGCCTAAATGGAGTCATTCCCATCATCGACTTGAGATTAGTTGCTGCCCCATATTCTTCGACAAGCAGTTTCGCCCCCTTCAGATCTCCAATAGCAGCAGTCCAATGCAATGTTGTCCATCCTAAAATTTTGTCTTGGTGGTCCAATTCGGCTCCACGACTAAGCAAGAGTTGCAAAGTCTCAGTGTGACCTTCACGAGGTTCAGATTCTGGAAACTTCTTATATTTATCATATTTGAGCAAGCCTGAATTCTTCACTAGATATTCAAGAAATGGACTGCTACCTGCTTCTGCCAAGTTAAGGGCTGAAAAACCTCCATCTGTGAGTGCATTTACATCACATCCCGAATCGAGTAAGAGCTCAGTAATTGGCTTATTATTGTTAATTCCAAACAATGCTGCAACATGTAGTGGAGTCCAACTAAAGCTGTTAGTCAAGTTTGAATCTGCACCATACATCAATAAGAGCTTTGCCATTTCTATGTTTGCAGTTTCCGCAACTCTGTGTAATGTTGTTGATCCAAAGGGCCCTTTACTATTGACATCAATTCCATTTTTAAGTAAAGTTTCAACAACTTCTGAATGCCCCATATAGGCAGGCCTAAAAAGGACTAACCAAGCATGCCCTTTATTGTTCACATCTCCACCGTTCTCCAGCAAATACCTTAGAACTTCAGGTTGGTTTTCATATGCAGCCGCCAAAACTGCTGAGATGGGGACATTAATTCCAGAAAAGGAAACTGGCTTCTTAGTAAATATATTGATGTAATCATAAAGGTGGTCAATTCTTCCTCTCGGGTCCAAAGCAGTTGGAGCAGAATTATTAATGTCAGCTCCATTTTCAACCAGGAACTTCACCAGCTCAAGATTTCCCCGAGCGGCAGCTATAATTAGGGCAGTAATGTGATTCGATTTATCCCAAGTATCAATTTCAATTGTTCCAAAATCTAAGAAAATCTTGACTACTTCAGGTTCAACATCCGGCAAGGAACAGATGTGATGCAATGGGGCATTCCCTTCCTTGGCGAGAGATGCATCCTTCACTGCTGTCAGGTTTATAAGCAGACTTACAGAAAGATCAGTTCCTGGTATCAAAGTGACGTTGAACAGTCGTTTGTTAGAGGGGTGTCTGGTAACATAACTATTGGGGGGTATGGACACTAGTTGTAATTGCAATAGGCTGGAGAGCACAGATACTTTCTCTTTAATTTTCCTTAAGGTGGTCCATTCCTTTTCATCATATATTCCGTGGTAATACTCTTCTAGAACACCTTCTTTTATCATTTTCCTCACAGTGGGCATTTCTCCTTTCTTCAGTGCTAAACCAATCTTTTCTCTTCTAGCTTCACCGCTGTCAGATAAGTATGAATAATCCGGGTCTTCAATATTTGTTTCCATTCTATCTCCGACTGAAAACTAAAAATTTTATGATTACTTATACAAATTTCATTATTTATAATAATCTAACTCACGAATATTTCTTTATTTTTGTAACTCGGTAAATGTCATATAATTCTTTTTTTTTTTTTGTTTTTTATCTCGCTGAAGCACAATTTAAATCCTGTCCCACTAACATAAAATATCATGAGCTCATAAATATTTATTTCTTGAAAACATATATTGTAGCAATAATAAACACTGACGCCTTAACCTGACACAAAACACTTTAAAATGCATCGTGTGCAGTAAAATAGTTCTCCTATAGGAATATAGAAGTTCCTCATGTCCATCTGCCTTTTAACAAAAACGAAGAAGAGGTTTAGAAGAACGAAAAGAAAAAAAAACAACATATTCAAATTTAATAATGATAAATTATAATAAAATAGTCTTCCTGGTTTCTACGATTCCATGTCAGATAATATTTAAAAATGTTTCCTAAAATACCTCAATCTCGGATTATTTAGGGAATGAAAGCTTAAAAAATCTCAGAATTATTTTCACTATATCTAAATCAGTGAGCCATAAGATAGATAATAAAACCTATAAACAAAGCAATTTAATAATATCTGTTTCATCCTAGGTCTTTATTATACATAACAGAAGATGGGCTAAGAAACAAATAGATGCCGCAGACTATTTTTGACCCAGTGAAAGTGAAAGTGTTGCTCATTAACCACCACCAATAGAGCAGAAGCCCTACTGATGCTTACACCTTTTCGTAAAGCATTGACACCAATGCTAAGGATTTAAGTTCAAGTATTGTTATATGCCATTTCTTTCTATTTAATATTTCCCTGAGTTTCATAAGGAAAAATATCATTGTTATAAATCAAGATGATGTTATATTAATATTTATTATAAACTTATTTTCAATATTTATATTTGGACCCCTTGAATAAGGTAATAAACAAGTACTACAGGAATCAAACTGGATTTCTGGAAGAAAATCAGCAAATATAAAGTTCTCCATAAGGGTTTGTCCCAAAAAAATAAAATGATTCTTTATGTTGTATTAAATGGATTCTACTAGTTTGTAAGGCCAATGTTACCCCAATAAGGCCAAAGTTGATGGTATATAGTGATAATCTTGATGTTGGTTCTCTTGATTAGTATAGGAATTATTTTAATTGAAATAAATGTTGGTTTTCTTGACTATATTAGGAATTCTTTTAATTGAATTAATCTGCTTAAAATGAAATTCATAAAGAAAACAATTATCTCTGTAAAATATATGTATATATTATATAATTTATTGCAAATATAGTTATTTAGTAAATATTATGTTTAAGCCTAAGAAATCATATTTATTAGAAAACTAATGATGCTGCATTATTAGCCCTTCATCATATGTACCGTGTTGAGATATTTTGAGACAGCCTCTCTTCCAAAATGCTTAGCCAACTTCAATGGAGTCATCCCCAACTTTGACTCGACATTAGTTGCTGCTTCATACTCTTCGACCAGTAGTTTCACCCCCATCAGATTTCCATTTGCGGCAGCCCAGTGCAAAGTCGTCCATCCTAGGATATCGTCTTGGTGGTTCAATTCGGCTCCATGATTCAGCAAGAGTTGTAAAGTCTTTGCATGACTTTCATGATTTTCTGATTCCCCCAGCTGCTCTTTCTGGTCTTTGTCAAATTTGAGATAGTCGGAATTCTTAATAAGATATTCCAAAAAGCTTGGATTGCTACCTGCTTCTGCCAAGTTGAGGGGTGTAAAACCTCCGTCTGTCAATGCATTAATATCACATCCAGAATCGAGTAAAAGCTTGACAAATGGCTTAGAACTGTTGATTCCAAAGAAGGCTGCAACATGCAGCGGAGTCCAACCGAAGTCATTAGTCAAGTTCAAGTCTGCACCGTACATTAGAAGAAGCTTAGCCATTTCTATATTTCCAGTTTCGGCAACTCTGTTTAAAGTTGTTGATCCGAAGGGACCTTTAGTATTGATGTCAATTCCATGTTTAAGCAGGATTTCAACAACTTCTGCATGCCCTTCATGGGCAGGCCTTAGAAGGAGGAACCAGCTGCCATCATTCTCGGTCACATCACCACCATTCTCTAGCAAGTACCATAAGATTTGGGGGTGGTTATCATAGGCAGCTGCTAATACTGCTGAGATTGTGACATTATTTCCCGAAATTAAAAGAGGTTTCCTTGTAAATATATTCATGAAATCGAACTTATGGTCTTTTCTACTACCAATGTTCAATGATTTCCGTACAGAATTATTGATGTCAGCTCCGTTCGCGATAAGGAACTTCACTAGGTTAAAGTTTCCACTTAGTACAGCATTTATTAAGGCAGTTTTATAAGAAAACAAGTCCCATTCATCAATTTTGACTGTACCATAATCTAGGAAGATCTTGACTACTTCAGGTTCAACATCAGGCAAGGAGCAAATGTAATGCAAAGGAAAATTCCCTTTCGTAGCAAGAGATTCGTCCTTAACTGATGTCAGATTGATGAGTAACCTTACTGAAAGATCTGTTCCTGGGATCAAGGTGACATTGAAAGTCTGTTTGTTAGAAAGGTGTCTGGTATCATAACTGTTGGTGGATACTGACACCAATTGTAATTCCAATAAGATGGAGAGAACTTCAACTTTTTTTTTTATTTTACTTAAAGCATTTGATTCTTTTTTGTTATATATTCCATGGTAATACTCTTCCAGAGCACCTTGTTTTATTAAATTTGAAACAATTGATGTTTTTCCTTTCTGTAGTGCTGAACCTAATTCTCTCTTTCTTGCATCTCTGCTGGCTGATATCTCAAAACTATTAGGCTCTTTCATGTTTAATGTTTTCCTCTCTCCAGCTGAAAACTGTAAATCATCTGATTACTTTAGCATAATTTAAATATTCATACTAATCTAATGTGTAAATGATTTTTAACACTACAATGTTTATATAGTATTTTTACTTTAACAACAGTATTACAAGAGATACAAATGCTTAAATAAAATCAGCTTAAGAAAACTCCTGTTTGGATCCATTTTAGCTTATCTACATTCGTACAGCAGGAACACTGATAAATCCACTCTTTTAATCATATAATCATAGATTTAAGCATTGTATTTTTTCTCTTTATAAATATTCTAATTAGAAAAAGATATAAGCACATTGAATGAGCCAGCAGAGGCCTTTTTGTAAATATTTTAGGGTAATTCTATTATACTTTTTTATGAAATAACCATTATAGTTTCATATTTTCACCAGCATTGTCATATTTGCTACACCTTAATGACATAAAGTTGCTTCCCAGTTGGACTAGTCATCCAGGGAAGTACTGACTATTACTCCCTAAAGGGAAGGCCTGTGTAAGAAAAAAATAGTATATTGTATAAAATTATTTTATTTTGTATATATTAATTGCACAAATAAAGACTATTTTCATTTCATTTGATTTCGATAGGATAAAGTAAGGAGCAATTAATTTCAACAAAATTAAGGCAAAGATATATATCCAATAGGTAAATGATATTTGCTTGACATTTATTCAAAATATAAATTAATTAGTATTTGAGGATTTATTGATATCGATTACTATAAATAATATCATTCACAAAAATATTATTGACACTGTGTACCTCATGTTCAATAAAGTTTATCCAGTAACAGTGATTTAAAGTGAGTATTTAGCTACTATCCCGAGCAATCTGGGATGTCTTAAATGGCATATCTAAAGCTTTTACTAACATATTTGCTATAATGGCATCACTGAAAAATATTTTGACGGAAAAGAACGTTATTGGGAACCAAAAATGAAATCTTCACCAGACGAATAAAATTTGAAAATTGAACTTTTTTTTTTTTTTGTTATGTTTCTTGCACTAGTGAAACAGAATCTTCTAATTAAGTTAAATGATATATTTTCGAAAATAAAAATTCATTTTTAGATACAAATATGGAGATAAAATCTTAGTAACACATTCTATTTCTAAAAATTCATTAAACAAGATTCCTAGATTTACTGAAATATTCAACCACAGATTTCCTTCCAAAATGTTTTGCTGTTCCAAATGGAGTCATTCCCATTTTAGAACTTGTCATCGCTGCTCCAAATTGCTCCACCAGCATCCTTGTCACCCTCAAGTCACCAGAAGAAGTTGCCCAATGAAGAGTCGTCCATCCCAATATAATATCGTGGTGGTTAAGATCAGCGCCTTGATTCAGTAAAAAACTCATGACTTCAGCATGATTTTCATTGGAGTCTACATCCTCTAATCCACTATGTTCATTGGCGGAGTTGAGGACATCATGATTCCTAATCAAGTATTTTAGGAATGGGAGGTTGTTTCCTGCTTCTACCAAGTTCAAGGGGGAAAATTCACCATCATTTGTTGCGTTAATATCAGCTCCGGACGCTAATAAGAGTTCCAGCATAGATTTTTTCGCATTTCGTGAGAAAAACGCAGCAACATGGAGTGGTGTCCAACCAAAGTTATCTGCGGCATTTACATTGGCCCCGAACTGAAGAAGGAGTTTAGCGGATTCCGTGTCATTGCTCTTTGCCACAGTATGGAGTGCTGTTGCACCTATGAAGTCTTTGCTATTCACATCAATTCCATTCTGAAGTAGAATTTTTAACAACTCAATTTTGCCAGTAGAGACAGCATTATTTAATGCCGCCCATCCTTGGCCCATGACATTGACATCAGCGCCTCTCTTAATCAGGTATTCAAGAATATCTTGATGGTTCTCAAAAACCGCCACGACTAAAGGTGAGGTATGTATGACTGTTGGAGGTACAGAGAGATTTTTCGGTGTGAATAAATTCATGTACATAAACCGTTCCCCAAGATTTTGAACGGAATCAAAAAGAATATAAGCAGTATTATTGACGTTAGCTCCACTTTCAACCAAGAATCTGACTACGTCCAAGTTACCCCTTGTCGTCGCTATCATGAGAGCAGTTAAGTTGTTGTCCCCTTGGACGTCTACATTGACGGTTCCCGCTTCGAGGACAATCCTCACAGTTTCAGGAGAAACATCTGGTAATGCACAGATCATAAACAACGGTATTTTGCCTGATTTTATCAGTTTTTCATCATCCCAAGTCTTCACTACAGAAACGTTAACCAAGAAGGTCATGACCAAATCAGTTCCTTGCAAAAGTGTGACGTTGAACAATTTTTCGTCTGTTCCATTGTTCTCTAGGTAACTTAGAGGAGGTAAGGCTACAATTCCCATCTTTAAAAGAAGTTCAACAACTTTTACTTTGTCTAGAATTTTCTCTAGCGTCTTCTTCTCTGTGTTTTCATAAATACCTGGATGATAATCTTTCAGGGCCCCGTCTTTTATCAGATGAACAATCCTGTTAATGTCGACTTTCTGAACAGCAGATAACAACTCTGCCTTTTTCTCTTCTTCACTTTCCAAACTTTCTAACTGGAGTTCCGCCTCAAATTTTGGACTGGTTTTTTCTTCCGCTGAAAACTGAAAATTAAAGTATTACTTGAATGAGGTTGTAAGAATCAGCAATCACCGAAGCTAATTCATTATTAGCTTCCATAATATTACTATTAGTATCATTGAAAGAATTTCTTACAAATCTATTTGAAACAGGATTGCATTATGCATACATACTCTTATTTACATGATGATTTTACTATATTGTTAAACTAGTTAGAACAGAATGATGGATTTACCTGAAATATTTCTTTCAATGAAAAAAATCTGATCCAATACGAGTTTAGAAAAATTTGAAAAACAAAAACTACAAATTAAATAAATTCATAATCATAAATAAATCCATTTAATATATTCATTAAGTACTAGGTATATAAACAAATAATTTAATTTTCTGAAACCAATAAGTTGCATTTGAAACATTAATTGAGCACCAAATAGTCAGAAATCCTCGATTTCCTCACTCGTTCATCGATCGATCAACGTTTCTCCCCAGCCTCAATGAAAACTCCTCATTTCTTTAAAAACGAACTAAAAATTAATTATGATGGGTAATCAATATATATTATAAAGCAAAGTGTACAATGTGCGTGCCGAAAAGGCTCAAAAAAGACTGCACGCACGACCAATAAAGCTATGTCGTCGTGTAGCAGTATAACCCCTAACCGTGAAGAAGTTTTCCGTTTTTATATTTAGGGTGTAAAATTTAAGAGAAAAGCACCTTTTTCAGAATTTCAAGCCTCTCGCACCATGTAATTAGCCTACCTTTACGGGTTAGTGAATGAAAAATTTAGTTCGAGCTCCAGACTACCAGGAAGCGATAGGGTGCGTTTCACTCAATGTTTATTGTCCATTCATTCTGTTTGTAAGGGTTATATGTTTTTCACAGTTCTTTTAAAATTACTAAAAAATTAAGCGTAAATAAGTAGTTTTTCCTTTGCGTTAAAAAAAATAATGATTTTACATCTCTGTAATGAATTAGAAAACCAACTGGATTCCTTAACAAATTAATTTTCACATAAAAAGGTGATCAACACATCATTTAATTTATCAATTCAATCAATACTATTTATACATTTAATCAATTTATAATAAATAAGTAAATTTAATGCTATATGATTGAACATTTCTTAGTAGTACAGTGAGTGAAAAAAAAAAACAGACATAAAAAAAAAAGAGATAACTTGACTGATTATAAATCAAAACAAAAAGTTAGAAGTTATGTAGCAATTAGTTATCGTTAGATAATTAATTTATAATTTTTAAACTATTTTATTAGAAGATAAAAGATTCGACCACGGCCGGGAATCGAACAAGTTTGAAAAATCGAAAAAGTGTTCTTATTGTAGTTATGAAAAAGAAGTTGGTTTGATTACTATGTATGATAAGCCTCCCAGTTGACAAAATGGTTAACTCCAATTTCAGCATTCCTTCATTAAGATTTTATCACTCATAGTTCAGGATAAAAAGGAATATGGTAAAGAAATTGTGCCTTAATTTGCGTAAAATTAATTTTTCTTTTACCATTTTCAATCCCCCATAAAGTATATAGGGTCCCTTATTTGGGCGGACTCTGCAGATCTCGAATCTTAATATTAATACCAAGTTAAAACCGAAGTTTCAAGAAGGTGGTTATTTTTTCTGTTATACTACCACACAACTACCGAAGCGAAGCCGGGCACCCTAGCTAGTTTCGTATAATGTTGATAAATTTTGTACCTCTACAAGCCGAAGTGCCTGATCATCTGTCTCTATACTTCTAGATTATTCTAGATTTTTTTTCTTTGCATAGTTTTGTATCTTCTTTAATTAATGCATATGAAGGCCTTTATTTAATTCAGTGGTGAAGAAATTTAAAAAGGTATATCAATACCATCTAAAGAGATTTTTGGATAATTTTTTTATATTTTCATAATCATTGAATCATGCAAGGTAAATAAGGACGGTGTGGGTGACAAAGGAAATGAACCATTAGAAGTCGCTGACTCAATCCTTAAGAGTCTAACGAAACCTATTGCAGTTAATTTGAACGTTGAAGGTTAGACTGTCTAATAGTCTTGGCAAAATAAAAAAAACAGCAAATGTGGAAAATAATTCATATATAATATATATCATACATCCATGGAAAGAGCATTTTTTGCGTTGTTGATATGACCTTATTAGTGCGAGAGAGTATGTGTGTGAGATGTTTAAAAGTTACATTCAAAATTTCTTGAATGTGGAAATGACCTTTAGTCTAGGAACGTTAGTAAAAAATCCAAAAAAATGCGAAAAATAATTTTAAAATCTTGAAAAATTTGGGAGGGAACCTCATTGGAAATGTAGAATAAGAAACAGAATTTCTTTTATAAATGTATTCAAGACATTTTGCAGGTAAGTTTTAAATTTTTTTTTTATTACTACACATGTGGCTTAAACATTCTCTCTCTCTCTCTCTCTCTCTCTCTCTCTCTCACAATGAAACAGTCGGTGCACTGGGCGAACCAAAAGGTCTAGAGCAACTAAATTCAGACAGCAAGCGGTAAGGGTGACTCAAAACAAAGTCAGCAATTGTCCCCTTTCTACTCCACGTGACTCCACGTGCTGAAGTGCGGTTTTGTGTGGCAAAACTAAAAATTTTCGTCGAACGGATTTTCGTCTCTAGCCTTGAGTAATTATTTTATTCAATCTGCTCTTACAACTTTTTCATTATGCATGAATCTCTTAAGATTTTGCCTGACTTTGGCTTCCCTACCTTTTCACGTTCATCATAGGAAGTTAAAGACGTTCAAAATGGCTCGTATGGGGTTCCTTGAAACAAGGGCGTTCGGTAACACAATAAACGTTTCATGGAGTCCCAAGAGTGTTTCATCGTGCCGCATGTGTTTTTCATTGTGCAATAAGCAGTCGGGTTTTTTCATTTTCTTACAGATTGGTGCGAAATTGAGAGCGGAACAAAAAAACACTGTATTAATTTATGACAACTTTCTTCCAAAGTCAAACTTTCCTCTTTCCTGAAGAATTTAATGACTATCCTAAAGCAGAGAATCGAAAAACCGACACGAAGCCAAAAAAAGTTTTTTTGTTAATTATGGTATTGTTTTTTTTTTTTTAGCTGTTTCATTGTACCCCGGGCATGGGGCACAGCGAACAAATTTTTTTTTTGGAAAAAAGCTGCTACCCATCAGACATGATGCATAAAATGATGTTTAACGCATTTCTTACATAGATTAGATCCTAAGGTAACATGGAAAAAATAAAAAATTGAAAATAAAGTCTCAGGTGGGGTGCTATGCTACAAAAAACTTTTGTGTTTCATTATGCCCCAATGCAAACGAAAAATTAAGGTCCATAATATACAATCAGTTTTAGGGAACGATAAAACAGAATTATCGAATAGCATTATTATTTATAAAATTATAGAAATGTGTTTGAAATTTACCTCAAACAAAGTAAGTACACAGCCCAGAATTATCCAAGCTTTTAACGATGTCATCTTGCACATGAACCTATAACAATGGAAATAGATTAATGTAAACAACAAAACGAATATTAACCAAATAGTTGTAATTACAATTATCTACTCAAATATTTAGACATTTTAATTCACTTCCCTGTATATGATATCAATTTAATGCAAGGAATCAATTGCGTTTATCAGAGTCACAACCTGATAGTGGCGCAGTGTGACCTGTTTTAATGGAAGGGTAACTTTAAATATTCGTAAATATGGTTTAACTAATCTAAATATTGTATAGACAAGTTTATGTTGTAGTTTTGTTTTTCGTTTAATGAAAAAATACAAATAAAAATTATAGCATAAAGTAACTGCCTATGCAAAAGAGTTGTTAACGTGTTTTTAGTGTTTTCGGAACATACATATTTAAAGAAAATATTTGTTTCCTTGGTAATCACTTCTGGCCTTGCAATGCGTAGATGTCTAGCTCCCGATCTCCCCGCTATTGTTCTAAACGACCTACTTGATTCCGTATTACCCAAATTCCCAAGTAATAATTTTTCATAAAAAATCTGGCAATATGCGTGCAACACACCACTTTCACTTACCAACTTACTTATGTTATAAATTAAAGTGTTTTGTTACATGCCATTTCTCAAAGCCACACATTTTTCTACATTCATTTACTTATTTTTGGTTGTATTTGCTCTCTAAAGTACACTATTTTTTTTTATTATTAAATAAAAGTTTATACTTGCGATAATTCGGCAATGCAAGCTTAATACTCCAAGTCGTCTGATTTTATAATTCTCTATGTAGTTGATGAAACCTTCATATAGTCCCCATGAAACAAATAATTTCCTTTAAATGTACTGAACATCTTTAATTATAAACAATGGTCTGTCACTAAAGGCGTACTGCGTATGCGTCGGCTGATGAGGCGTGTTTTGATGAGTTGACTGAATATTTTTCTTTTTTTCCCCTGTATATGTTTACTTGATTTTTTTCATATTTCATAATTAGCCAGTCTTAATTTTTAGGCGTAACGAGAGATAGTTAATTTCTCCATATAAGCAAAAACAAAGGTACTTCATAGGAAAACAAAAAAGGCGCCTTCCCCATTTAAGCCCTCTCAGAACATCTTAATAATGATAAAGCCCATTGGCGTCACCAGCACCTGATAATAGAGCCTACCTGATATAATAGAAAAGTTGATTCTCATTAAACATGACGATTTTGATCAGAATCATAAAGCCCATTTTGAGAAGGGGAGAATGGGAAACAAAGTTATGAAATGAAGTGCCCCCTCCATTTTGATCAATTTTATGAAATCTTTCTTGTTATATCGGGGCCATGTATATACATCAAATACCCAGTTTGATCAAAATCTTTTGAGCCGTTTTTGAGAAAATCGAAAAAAACGTAAAAATTATACAAAATTTATTAAATAAAGTGCCCCCCCCCCCCTTCGATCGATCAATATTGATGAAATTTTTGCTGTCACATAGCGGGCATATACATACACCAAATACCCAATTTCAGGTTCTTACGGTTTATAGTTTTTGAGATAGCCTGTTAACACACGCACAGGCACAGGCACACACACACACAGTGATACTCAATCTTAACGCTGTTACTGATATCTTCACCGCCTTTAACTCCTGCCATACACGTCTTCATTTCACTGTTGAATTGGAAACCGATTATTCCCTTCCTAGACATTTTCATCACTAGTAACCCCGAAAATTCCATATCCACTAATTGGTACACGAAACCCACCTATTCTGTCCGACTCCTAAACTATTTCTCCCAACATGCTCACCATCAAATCATCAACGTCGCAAAAAACCTTATCCATCGTAGCCTGACCTTGTCCGATCCACCAATTTCATGATCATAACAAAATCCGCTTGAAAAATATCCTAAAATTCAATGATTTTCCCGACATACTTAATAAAAACACTGATCAGGAACCATGCTACTCACACTTTTTCCAAGAAAATTAACAACTATAATAAAAAATAACAACTAATAGCTATACCAAACTAAAGGACCCCGTACCTCTCCTAGACGAGTGTAATGTAGTTCATCGTATTCAGTGCTCCACGCTTATTTGCAACAGTTGCTATATCGGTGAAAACAAAAATGATTTTAAAAACGGATTTACCAACATAAATACAATATTTCCACGGGGAATTCATTAATGTCTAAATTAGCAGAGCATGCCAGTGCCTTAAAGCATTCCTTTGACTTTGAGAACCCCTCCATATTAGCTACTGTACCTGACCATGATAGTCTTCTGGCTCTTCTCAGTATCCATATTCATCCATCTGGACAAAAATGGACCCTGTTAACCATAAAGTAGATTAAGAGATCATTTCCTCTATTTACTCGAATATCTTCCGCATCCGAAAATACTAGTTTTGTTTTCATAGATAATTATCGATGTATCTCTATATTATTATTGTATAAGTTCCTTCTTTATATTTTTTTTTTCATTTTTATACATTGTTACCTTGAGTATAATCTCACTTTTAACTTATTATTGAGTCCAGATATAACAATTTTTCCACTGTACAATCTACATTGTTAGTTTTTACTTTCATTTACCTATATACGACATATATAGGAAGGGAAAGTATTGCGATCGTGAAAAATTTCGACTTCTAGTTTTCAACGGAAGTAAACGTTTAGGGGTCCCCTGAGTCTCGAAGTCCCGCGAAATGGTCTGTGTGTGTATGAACAGACTTGCTCAAAAACTATACACCGTAAGAACCTGAAATTGGGTATTTGGTGTATGTATATGCCTGCGATGTGACAGCAAAAATTTCATAAATATTGATCAAACGAAGGGGGCACTTTATTTAATAAAATTTGTCTCACTTTTACGTGTTTTTCGATTTTCTCAAAAACGGTTTTATCGATTTTGATCAAACTGGGTATTTGATGTATGTATATGCCTGCGATATGACAGCGAAAATTTCATGAAAATTGATCAAACGGAGGAGGCACTTTATTTCATAAAGTGGGCGGAAAGTTAGGGGGGGTCAATCCCCAATATTCCCCCCTGGATCAATCCGCTACTGAATAATTAAATTATATGTAGTATTAATAAGCGTATGGACTACCGAAAAACGAAACAACTGAAAAAAAAAATGCAAATATTATACTTACAGTTAATAACAGGTCTGGCCGAATACTGGCTATAGACTGAGTCAACTATGAAAGCCTTAATCAAACACCTCCGCGCATCAGTCTCAAGGAAGTGGAGAAATTACCTCGTGGAGATAAACGGAGTCAGTTCGGATAATTAACTGCCGCGGATACAAAAATGCCACGAAGGTCTGTTTACTTAGGAATATTTTTTATTTGTATGCAAATGCACAAAAACCAAGATGACCCATTCCATGAAAAACTTTGTTCTAAGTTACAAACCTAAGAAATTGATATGTCACTAACCCTTACCACAAATATCAATTATTTATTATTGTTGTAATTTTTTTTTAACGTCCATTTATGCCGCTAAGGCTAATCCGACGATGCTACATTGGGAATCCTTAATTTTGCATATCAAGGTATAATTAGGAGAGGGATCTTTAACGAGTAACTGAAATCGTACAGTCTCGAAACCTCCATTTTACGTCCTATCAGAGGGACGGGATTGTCAAAGATTTTTTGCTCCCTTTAAAAAATCCTAGGGCCACCGCGGGACGCGAAGCCGTGAACTTTAATATTGTAGGTTGCTATGCTAACCACTACACCACATGTGACCCAATTATTTATTATTACATCATTACTATATATAAGAAGAATATAGACACTACGCACAAAAATGATGTTAACAAACAAACCAACCCCACGTCATACCTCAACAAATATTTTGGAGTAACATATATAGAAGGGTTAACTAATAGAGTAGAAAACACTTTCAGAAAATATGATATAAGTGACATAAAATTTGGAACTAAAACAGTGAATAAGATCAATAAAAGATTTTAAAAAACTAAAGAGAAGATTCCAAAAGAAAAATTGACAAACGTAATATATAAAGTAAACTGTAAACAATGTCCTGAAAAATCATATTACGGGCAAACATCGCAATGGCTCGAAACACAACCTCGTGAACCACAAACATGTTTTTGATTTCGAGAAAGCACAAATTATACATCATGAAAAGAACACTAACAAAAGAAGAATATTAGAATCCATCTATATAACCAAAAACCTGACTAAAACCGTGAATCAACAAACTGATGTTGACAATTTAAACATTTTCTACGCCAATACCATACAGAAACTTAAAATAAACGTCAAATAAAACCATTTTTTTTTCCCCCCGTTGTTTGTGAACCACGTAAAAAAACTTTATAAAAGATACTTTAAATTATTCATACCCAATCAGCGATCGCCTACAATCATGCCTACTTAGCACCCCACCCCTCTCATAGAATACCATAGTAATCCAATCAGTTGCTCGGAGTTAGTGGTGGCAGTTATAACAATGTATGACAGATGGGTAAATATAATTTTTTATCAATCTATAGAAAATAACCTTTCTAAACACAGCATAAGATAATTTTATTTACGATTTTTTAGATTTAAAAATGACGCCTCCAGCAACAAGTTTTTTATTTACAACCTTAAAAACATTTTTATTCTAAATCACCATAAGAAAAATTCCTAAGTATGATGCATGGTAGGTACAAAAATACAAAAAAGCTAAATGTTATAAAAGGGGGAAAAAAAAAATTCTATGTATTGTTATAGAATTATAGATTAATAATTTATGTAAATGTGCTTACAGGCTTGAAAATGGCTCTAGAAGCCGAAACGTTGCCAGAATAAAAAATAAATTGTTATTACAGTTTTTTGGTGAAATTGGCCTTTTTTATTAATCTAAAAATCATTACTACTTATACCTTATTAAACTTTTCCACAATGTAAAATATTTCAAAGATTCAGTTATTTACATTATTATTGCAGAATTCACCCTCACGAATTAAGCCCTGGTAATTTGCAACTGCGGGTGAACACTTGCTTTCCCCTTCTCTCCCTTTTAAATCAAGAACCTTTTCTGAACAGGATAGTAACTGGGGATGAAAAGTGGGTTTTCAATCGGAATGTTAGACGGTCGCGGCAATGGTTAGGACCTGGAGAAACACCTAGGACAGAAGTGAGAGAATGACTTCATCCGAAAAAAGTGATGATGTCTGTATGGTAGGAATCCTTCATCATGAATCCCTTGATCTTAACCAAACTATTGCTAAAGATCTGTACTGTGATCAGCTGTACCGATTAGAGAGTGATTGAGGTGAAACGTCCATCACTTCTCAGTAGAAGCGGAATTTTATTCCATCATGACAATGCGAGGCCCCATGTTGCAAAACAAACATTGCAAAAATTAGAGGTTTTGGATGGGAAATTATTCCTCACCCATCGTATTACCCAGACTTGGCGCCTTCGGATTATCACCTTTTCCGCAGTCTCCATAACTCATTAAGCGGCATGAACATGAATTCAGTCGATGAGGTGAAAAATGAGGTGTTAGTTTTTTTTAATTCAAAACCTAAGGATTTTTTCAGAAGAAACATTCAAAATTTGGTTTCAAGATGACAAGCTGTTACACAACAAGATGGTAAATACATTTTAGATTGAACGTGTTTCATTGATTTTATACTATACCTTATAGCTAGCCATTAAAAACCGACATGACTGATGGGATGACCTGATATATATTTATATGCATGTTGGTATGTGTGTTGTATACGTTGGACGCATGGGCATCACAGTTGGGGGGGGGGCAGGTGGAATCGTCTCCCCCAATATTTTGGTAGGGGGCAACTACCTACTCTCTAACTGAGACATAAATTGGCAAGTTTTATAAATTCCCTTAAAATATATCGTTGGAGAAGGAATCAAATGTCCCAACAGTTATTTTTAAAAGTTGTTATTTGGACGAGCGTCTCGAAGTTTTACCCATCCATGAGAATATTGAGTCGTACACCCTATAATTTGTTGTTGATGAAGCCCATTATTATGGGTTTTATTTCTTAAACACGTTCACGCCGGGACTGTTTAAGACTTTTCGCTCTATGGGACGGGAGCTATTCCAGGGCATTATGCAGTATTGGCGATCTAAGAATATTAGAATAAACAGTAAAAAATACTATCCTACTATTAATGTTTATAATACGGTATCATTAAAATTGTTATTAAAAAAATAAATCTTTATACATTTAAAAGTACAGTCAAAATCGTTTATAACGAACTTCAAGGGACTGGGGTTTTTTGTATGTTATAGCCAATGTTCTCTTTAAGCGGTATTATCGGCTATAACAGTTCGCTGTCAATGGTGTTACACTGGTTCCTATAGTCACTTCGTCTTAATTTTGATATTGTTAAATATTGAACATTATCGATACACATTTTCATCTTACGTAATTTGAGTACATATAATTAATCTTACGTCAATTTAAGTGCATAACAACAAATAACAATTAATCTACATAATAAGATACTGAATAAACAATACTCATAATGCAATGTGCTGTCAAAATCTTTATATTCTAAAAATATAGACGATTTAAATGTATAAAAAATTAAATTAAATTAAAAAATATATAATGAAAAAAGGTGAAAATACATATTATCAAATCCAAAATTACATATTAATAAGTTAGTTAAATAAAAAAATATGTTATTTTTGTCTATCGCCTTCCTCGTATTTCTGTAAAAAACATTTTTTCGATTGAAGTGGATAAAACCAAGAAATATTCTTTGACAATTACTGGAGTTTCATATCCAATTGAACGAAATATTCTTAATTCACGGGCAATCGAACTCGCGGAATCACCGGAATCGACTCGGCAAACTATCCCAAACTGTTCCTCAATCGTAAATTGTTGTCGCGGCATGTGTCCGTTTATAAAAACAAGAGAGAACTGATCTGAGACACTGTTGAGTGATTTGATGTAAAGCAAACAAAACTTTTTTCTTTATTTCGTAAAACTAAGACTTGAAATGTATGCTGTAAGCGATATTTCAACTGCTACTGTCCGACGAAAAGTGTTCACTATAACCAATGTCCGTTGAAAGCGATATTAATGCTTCTTTCTGTCTGTAATTTTATGGGGCCGACTATTTTTTTTGTTATATCCGATTGTACATTATAGCCGGTGTCGTTATAAACGATTTTGACTGTACACTAGCTAGGGTGCCCGGCTTCGCTCCGGTAGCTGTGTGGTAGTTTTAATAACAGCAAAACTTTAAACTTAAAGGAAATATATATTAAAATTAGCACCTTCTTGAAACTTCGGTTTTAATCTTGGTATCAACATTAAGATTCGAGTACTGCAGAGTCCGCCCAAATAGGGAACCCCATATACATTATTGAGGGTTGAAAATGGTAAATAAACAATTAATTTTAATGAAACTTAGTCGAGTTATGCATCGCTTTTTATGGTTTCTGTGATTCTGAATCGTATAAACCTATTCCAAGCAGTAAGCAGAATAAGTTATTAGATTATACTTGAAAAATCTGATATCGCAGTTAAAAATATTATATTTCGAGTACAACTAAGCGCCGACTACTGTGATGGTCTTATTGGATCCAGAAGGATAGAAACCACCGAAGATTCATAGAAACTTTTTTTAAAGACCTTTCTTACATTTCAACCTCCCTTAAGATATCCCCATGTAATTTGAGTGGACTCTCCAGACCTTGAATCTTACTACCATTGATATAAAGTGAAAACCAACTTCTTTTTCATAATTACATACAATAAGAACACTCAAACTTTTTATTTTCGATTTATATTCAGTCAATTTATCTCTTTTTTTTATGTCTGATTTTATTCGCTGTTTATCGCTGATTTTATTCGCTCACTGTACTATTTAGAAATATTCACTTTTATTGCAATAAATTTACTTAAGTATTATATGCTTATTAAATGTAATGTGTTGATCAATTAGCCTTCTTATGAGAAAATTAATTTTTTAGGGAATCCACTCGGGTTTCTAATAGATTGCAGAGATGTAGAATCATTATTTTATTTTGAAAGAAAAGGATAAACTAATTATTATCGCTTAATATTTTAGTAATTTAAAAAACCAGCTGAAAAAAAAACCTTTACAAATTTAATTGGATGAATGAACAATAAACATTGAGTGAAACGCACCCTAGCGCTTACTGGGAGGCTGGAGCTTGAACTAAATTTTTCATTCATAAACTCGTATTTCATTCTTAGCTAGGCTAATTACATAGTGCGAGAGGCTTAAAATTCCAGTCCTTTTCTCTATAATTTTACTCCCTTCAGAGAAAAACGAAAACCTTCTTCTCCGTTAGGAGTTATATGGCCAAACGACGACATAACTTACTTAATCTTACGTGGAGTCGTTTTTGAGCCTTTTCGGCACGCACATTGTACAATTTGCTTTATAATATATATATTGATTATATTATCAATAAATAATCTACGATTTCCTTATGATAATTTCTCTGACTTTCACCAAAAAAAAAAAATGAAACATATAAAAATGATTGTAAACATAGATATTAAAAAAAAATAAAATAAAAATTTTATGACATGTTATGACTATTGACTATGTGATGACTATCTCCTTTAATCAAACATTAAAAAACTTCTTATTTTAAAACTTTCTACAACGAAAATAAAAATATCTTTAAGTTTATTATAGTCCGTGATTGTTAAAATGTCCAGGAACATTTCTTTATTTGTTTTCTTAATGTTGCTGTATTTTATAAGAAATTGGTTTCTGAACGGATTTAAGATGGGGCATGATGTGAAAAAGTGTTGAAAATTGTCTGGTTCATTCTTGTTGCAAAGAGGACATGACATCATTGCTTAATTAATAATATTCTTCTCTGATTATGGAACTATTTCCATCGTCGCACTTTTGTTTCTAGTTGGACTTTTTCTATAGCTCATTCTGTCACCTAACCCACTCAGTGGCGGATCAAAGGGGGGGTCGCACGCCCCTCCCCCCCCCCGAAATATGAAGACACCATTTAACTATTACTATTTCCGTATAAAAACGGCTATTTTTAGTTATTTTTAAACTCCTTAAATGAAAAATGGATTGTATTTAAACTTTGAATAAAAATTTACTCTGTAACTGTGTGCACTAATATTTTAAATAGGACCTTCATGAAACATAAAAAATTAAAAATAAAAAACCGCGCCCCCTCAAGAATTTTCTCGATCCGTTACTTAACCCACTTAACACTACAGACTGCAATAATAAATACAACCCATGCCTTGCCCTTCACAAAGAGTACAACGATCGCCTTACAATTCCTGACCGTAAACTGTCCTTAATTAAACGCACATGGTGGTTGAAAATCGACAATTACGGTCAGGAATAATTCGGTGTATACTTAAGTAATTTTTTGTCTGATCGCAACCATTTTTTTTATATTCATTACTAGGGAATGGATTTTCTTGTAAAATAAAAAGCCAAATATGTACGTATACGTTTACTATACAGATTGCCCTGAATTTAAATGGTAAAACTTCAGGAAGTTATTGGGGACCGAAAAACTAAGACAGAAAGTCCTTTAGAGATTTTCTCGTTTTTGCTTAGTTTTGGGGAAAATCGCAAAAAAAGAAACAAAACAAAAATGTTATAGGTAGCGATTATCACCTTTCAAAGTTCGTCAGGCTTGGCAGTGAGATATGTAAACATTTATTGTTATCCTTAACATTCTTTTATTTGTTTACATTTTGGCTTCCTTCTAGGATTATAGTTCCTAAATCAGTCTTCAGTCAGTTACTCAGATATTTTTGTGTGAATACCATCAGCCACAATGCCGCGTACGTATTCTAATTTTGAATACGCTGATATGTTTTTTGTGTATGGTTTCTGTAACGGTAATGCTTCAGAAGCAGTGCAGGAGTATGCGCGCCGATTTCCAAACAGTGCCTAATCGACGAGTCTTTCCGTTAACTGTTAATAGATTACGAGAGACTGGGTCATTCTTAATAAGTAATGAAGGCGACCAATTCCAGGCAGCAATCAGAGCAGATTATCGGAGAAGAAATTGTGTCCAACGCCTCTTCGATAACAATCCTGAGACTAGCATCCGAAGAGCATCTGCTGCATTAGGAATATCGCGGCAAGCAATATGGCGAACTTTGATAGGTGATAATCGCTACCCATACCATCTTCAAAAAGTTCAGAATTTATTACCTCAAGATTATGTCAAGATATTGAATTCTAGTAACTGGTTTCTTAAAAAAATTCGCGATGATAATTTATTTCCATTAAAAATTATATGGGCCGATGAAGCTACCTTTACAAGAGGAGGAATTGTTAATCGAAGAAATTATCATGCATGGGCTCTTGAAAATCCCAGAGCTATTAGAGAGAATAGGTTTCAGCATGAATTTGCTATTAACGTTTGGCTTGGAATTTGGAACGGATTACTGGTGGTACTATATTTTATACCTGAAAGATTGAATGGAAACACATTTACACATTTTTTGGAGAACGACTTTTCTAATTATTTAGATGACATTCCCTTACAACAGCGGATTGAAATGTGGTTCCAACTCGATGGATGTCCAGCTCATTATAGCAGAGCTGCTCGAGCTTGGCTGGATATAAATTATCCACAACGATGGATTGGACGTGGAGGAGTAGTACCTTGGTCACCCAGATCACCTGATATGACACCCATGGATTTCTTCGTATGGGGAACCTTAAAGCAGGAAGTTTATTCGGTGTCAATCAACTCAAGAGACCAATTAAGAGACCGAACCATAGATGCAGTGCACCAAATATCATCAGAACAATGTTTAGCTGCAATTTATCAAGTGAGTGCTAGATGTAATTCTTCCATTGGTGCAAGAGGACAAATTTCTGAGCAATATTTACATTAAAAAGAACATAACATAAATATAAATGTAAATAAATAAGTATAAAAATGAAAACTTGTTTTGTTTCTTTTTTTGCGATTTTCTCTAAAACTAAGCAAAAACGAGCAAATCTCTAAAGGACTTTTTGTCTTAGTTTTTCGGTCCCCTATAAGTTCCTGAAGTTTTCCCATTTAAATTCGGGACACCCTGTATAATGATCAATCTGCATTTCCCTATGTCAATTGAGTAAAATAAATTCAGAAAGATTCATAGATAAATAAAGAAATAATTTTATTTTTAATCAAGGAAATTGTGTAATGTTATCTAAGAAAAGATTAAAGTATAAATAAACCAAAGTAGATAAATATTTTTTATTTATCACAAATTAAAAGAATGAGTTTAATTTACCAAACTGCGCCTATTGACTTGAAGTACTGATATACATTCACATGCCCCCAGTACCGGGCTAGGTGCATCGGCGTCTGTGACAGCTGTGACTTAAGGCTGAGGCTTGCTCCGCGTTCGACTAGCTGTTGCACCGAGTTCAAGTCCCCCGTTGCTGCGGCCCAGTGCAGCGCAGACCAACCCATCATCTTGTCCTGCTTGTCGATGTCCGTCACATTGAGGACCAGGCTCAACAGAGAGTGGTGTCTCTTCCTCATCTGCCTTAATTTTACAGTATCATGTTCTTGATCTCCTCCAACGAGACAGAGTCCAAAATATACCGTTCTTTAGCTTCGTATAAATATTCCAAATACTCCTTGTTGTAACTCACATCAAAAACTACGTTATTCAAAAATTTCTCTTTGAAATGCTCCCAATCAGAAGATTTGTATGTGAGACCTCTGTAACTTGGTCGTTTTTGAGCGTTATCGGCACGCACATTGTACACTTTGCTTTATAATATATATTGATTAAAATAAATTATTTTACGTTAAAATTTCATTATTTTAATTTTCAGCTATATGGAAATTATTTCTACTTTCTTAAGACATCATGGCTGCCATGTCACCTGAAATCGAGTGACTGGTCTCTTGTCAGAGAATTAAATATTAAAATTGTGTCGAAACGAGAGCGTGACTTTCAGGTAATCATTTTTGGCAGTCAAAGTGTTAAAGATCTAATTATTTGGCAGAGGCGGCATTCTAGTCTGAGCCACCGGTGGTACACGCCGCCCGATGTGGCATTCTAGTCTGGGCCACCGGTGGTACACGCCGCCCGATGTGGCAGTCAAGTGTGAGCCACCGGTGGTACACGCCGGCGTGAACGTGTTAAGTATGAAAATAACCAAATATTTATCAGTGAATCTTTATCTTGTAACTGCTTTTTGGTTGAATTGCAAGCATTGGCTGATTTAGGGGAAGGGCTGTGGGGTTGCAAACCCCCTTTACAACCGGCTGAATCCGCCTTTGAATGCAATTATAAAATAAATAGTAATTCTTAGGCAGGATATAGTGCTTAGGCAGGATATAGTGCACGGTAATGTGAAAAATGCTGGGATCTACTGAAGTAAGCTTTGCACGATCAACATTCTTGGGAATTTCCTGGTATGTATGGATGCTGTACGCAGATATGAATGTGCCTAAGACTATTTTTTTATTTCTTTTTCTTTCATAAGTATTTTTATATTGACTGGAAAATATCTAGTTCCTAAATAGGGACATTATAACTTTTTTTTTTCTTGTGCTTATTTAGCTTTTTTAAGACCTGATTAAGAGTTTTGTTAGTGAAGCAGGATTTCGGTGCAAATGTCTCATTGGTCATTTTCCTCAGTAATAGAACCATTAGACAGAGGGAATTGAGGGGGTCATCAGTGGTGTAGTGGTTCGCATAGAAACCTACAATACTAAAGATCGCGAGTTCGCGTCCCGAGGTGGCCCTAGGATTTTTTAATGGGCGTAAAAAATCCTGGTCTATGCCTTCCCTCGGATAGGAGGTAAAATGGAGGTCCCGAGCCTGTACGACGTATCTTTAGCTGAAATGTATATCTTTAACGAGTACCTGTCAGGTTCTCGTTAAAGATCCCTATACTAATTATACCTGGATAGGCCAAATTTAGTAGACTCCCACTGTAGTATCATCCGATTTGCCTTAGTGGCATAAAGTTAAAAAGTTAAGTTAAACAAACAACAAATGGAATTAAGATCTAGACCGATCTTAATTTTAAGTACCCCATTCGGCGCAAAATTTTCTGATACATTACTGTAAAGGGAATACAATTTTTCATAAGATGAATACTTTGCGAGCTAGAAGTAAAAACTGAATAAAGTTTGAAAATTTCGATTTTTTTTTTTTGCCAATACAATTGCGAAGTTATCCCATTTTACAGTACTTATGTTTCCACTACATGTATGAAAACAACTTTAAGTAATGATTGTTTAAGATATAGGCTATAGAACGTTAATACTGCATGGTAAAATTATTTTTATTTAAAAACGTCATATTAAAAACAAGATTTAAAATTTGTACTAAGTGTGGTACAAAAAATTATCTAGGCTAATAATAGTAGTTAACAAACGAAATAAAGAGAAAGACATGTGTACTTAATTCAAGTTCATCGTTTAACAATAATGAATTATTTACATGATTTAAAAAAAAAGAAGTCATGCATTACAAAATTATTACAAATTACAAAAATCATGTCAAAAATTTAACTTAACCGGCATAAAACACCATCTAATATTTTGAGATCACTGCTAGAACTTATTACATTATTAAATTATACAAATAAAATTAAATAGCACTATATACATAAAAACTATGTAGAAAAGGTTTACATTATAAATATTCTCTCTGGTAAAAACTAGAAATCCCGAAGACAGATTTGTAAAAAGTGAAAGATTAAAATCATTACAAAGATCATTTAAAAATTCTAATGGTACATATAATTGTTTAAATATATAAATAGTTGCTAAAATTGTTTGATACTTTTTTGGAATTCTTTGATATTAATATCAATAATCTTTTTTTCTAAGGCGGAGTTTGAAAAAAAAAAATAAAGTTTTGAATTCTATTGGGAAGGAACTATCAATTTTGATTTATTTATTTTTTTGGAATTCTACGATAAGAGGTTCCAATATTGAATCTTGCTAATAGCGTGGTATCCAATTGATTTAAGAGTACACTCGGCATTTAGACAATTATTTCTTTGAACAAATGAGTTGAACATTAACTGTTTAAAACTTTTATATATTACCTCTTCTTCTTTTTTTTAAGTTTTAAAAATTCTTGTTTAAATAAGTTTTAATATTTTAACACATTAGTAAATATAATAAACTTAAAACTGAGTGTCTGTAACAATGTTATTCCTGTGGGTGGTATTGATTTTTTTTTTTTTAATTTCGAGTTTATTGAAGTGGAAACTAATAATGTTAATTATTATTAAAAGCGTTTGTTAAACTATTACTAATTCTCTATAAAACATAACACATAAATAACAAAAAATTACAGATTGTAATACATAGATGTTCAAAATTATAAAAACTGCGCAGTAATCTGACCATGTCACATTTCCCTCTCCGATTTTGATGAAATTTTTTTTTTTGGTGATTCTGCATCGAAAAAGTCGACACGTGTCCGGCCGTTCCATTGAATGGGCCATCTGGACCGAGAAATTAAATATTTTAGGTTCAAAAATCGTTAAAATTGGCTTTCACAATTACTTGAACACACCATTACTTGAACCAATTTTAATGAAACTTTCAGGGATTCTTCTACTTGAAAATATATTAGACACGTGTATCGGGATTTGTCGCAATTCACCCTAGTTTAGTTGAGACTTGCTTTAGTAAATTTAAGGTGCTATTTGTATGTAGTTTAAGACTCCACTGCATGCTTTGTTGGTTTTAGCAGCTTAAATTTACTAACTTAAGCCTCAACTTTGATGTGACGCTCTGGCTTTACTAGGGTGAATTGTGACAAATCCCGATACATATGTCTAATATATTTTTAAGTAGAAGAATCCCTGAAAGTTTCATTCAAATTGGTTAAGCTAGAATGGAGCGATGAATGTTTTGTGAAAGCCAATTTTAACGATTTTTGGACCTAAAATATTTAATTTCTCAGTCCAGATGGCCCATTCAATGGAACGGCCGGACATGTGTCGACTTATTTTCGATGTAGAATCACCAAAAAAAAAATTTCATCAAAATTGGAGAGGGAAATGTGACGTGGTCCCCTTGTGAATTCAAGAATGAAACATGTTTTTACTGGAAATTATTTTTGTGTTAAAACAGCAAAAACTTATTTAAACAAAAAAATTTATCATACAATTTTGAACAAATTTGATGAAAAAAATACAGCAGCAGAACTATTTTGAAAATTCGTTTTTAACATACAATCTCTTTCTGGACTTCTTATACTTATTCTTAAGCGTACTATATCTACTTAGAATAATTAATAAAAAACGATAACATGTCAGTCTTATTCGAATATATAAGTTAATTTAAGTAGTATATAAAATGGACATAAAAATCATACATAATAACACTATTTACAGCGTAGATTAATATAATTATTATTAATAAAAATAAAACTCAAAGGCATCTAAATATTAAATTACTCGTTGGTCGGAGACTCGTCGGTGACAGACATGAGGAAGGCGCAGACAGGCTCCCTCTTGAAGTGAAGGGCTGTCTGGTAAGGGTTGAACTTGAACTTGGACCTGATGCTGACCTTGGCACCCCTCGACACCAGCAGCTTAGCAGTCCTCAGGTCTCCGGAGGCAGCGGCCCAGTGCAGCGCCGTCCACCCCAACAGGTCGTCCTGATGGTTGCAGCTAGCTCCGTTGTCCAGCAGCAGCGTTATGATGTCCTCGTGCTCCTTCCTCGTCTCATCTTCAGGCAAACACATGTGCGGAGTACTCCTGCCGAGCTTGTCCATATTTTCCGCCAGATATTCTACGAAGAAGAGGTCATTACCAGCTTCTGCGAGGCATAGTGGAGTAAAGCCGTATTTAGTTTTGGCTTCGATGTCCGCCCCACCATCAAGAAGCAGCTGAATCATCTCGAAGGTTACATTTCGCGATAAGAGGCATGCGACGTGCAGCGGAGTCCAGCCATACTTGTCTTTGGCATTGACGTTAGCGCCCTTCCTCATGAGGACGTGCGTTAGGTCGATGCAGCCCTCCCCGGCAGCCTTGTGCAGTGGGGCCGTCCCCAACTGGTCGGTCCCATTGATGTCCACTCCGCTCTCGAGCAGCCTCTCCAAGATCCTCCGCCGTCCCATCACTATCGGGTGGTAGAGGCTGTTCCACAGACCCTTGTTCAAGTTCACGTTAGCGCCATTCTTCACCAAGTAGCGAAGGATGTCTTCATGATTCGAGAACACGGCTGCTTCCAGGGGCGTGAAATAATAATGCATCTGAGGTAATGTCACCTTTCCTGGACAGAAAACTTGCAAATAAGGATAATAGGAGCCGAGTTCTTCTATTTTGATCCGGATAATAGGGGAACAATCCAGTGAAGCTCCTTGATCGATCAAAAATTTGACTACGGGATAATTTCCTCTTATGATGGCGATGATCAAGGCTGTGTATCCAGTACTGGTCCTCTGGTTGATGTCGAAGGGATTGCACTCGAGCAGATCCTTGACCGCCTCGGTGGACACGTCGGGCAGCGAGCAGAGGTAGTGCAGAGGGTAGCAGCCTTCCATACTCTTCGCGGGAATCCAGTCGCGCACCACGACTTGGTCGATCACCAAGGATATCCTGAAGTCTGTCCCTGGGATGAAGATCACCTTGAAGAGTCCCTTGGCGAAAGGGTTTTTCTCAACTGTAAGTCTATCGGGGATAAACGCGATCTGGGTCGCTACAAGCTGTTCCACGTTTTCTAGCTTCATCTTGATCCCTTCGACCAACTCCATCTTCTCCTGAAAGTCGAGATCAATCATGAACTCCTCGACGACTCCGAGCTCCAGCAGTTTCTTCGTGGTCACAATGTCGCCCACCTGAGCAGCGGTGGATAAAGCTGCCATCGCCAGTATGCTTAGTTCGCTTCGTTCATTTTCTTCTTCTTCCCTGTCTCTTCTCTCAGCTGAAATCTAATCGTGGCTATATTAGTTTTCTGAAATAATTGTAATATATGCGGTTCAAAAACTGAATACTCATAACTTGGTAATATATTTAAAAAAAAGTTACAGCAAATAGATCTTTATATATTCAGTACCTACATCTATATTTCACAGATTGGTGCACATCATATATTTAGCAGTGAAAAAAGTCTTGGACGTTCCTATGATGGAAAAATAGGTGCTGTGCACGCATCACACAACTTTCACTTACCAAAGCCTTCATTCATTGACTAAAATTAGATATTTTTTAAAATGGCATACTTAAGTGCCACCGGAACAGAGTTGGGCATATTTAAATAAAAATGTAAACATGATTATGACTAATAATCAAAAATGGAAAAATATTCTTTAGGGCGGAATCATTAATCATGAATTGTATTAATCACTGGTCGTGGAGTATTCATTAATATAATGTATTCAACAATCATGAATGACCATTATTCATTACTAAATGTTAGCCAGTAATCATGATTAAGAAGAATTCATTATTCATGATTACTCATTACTCATTAATCATGACTAATGGGAATTCACTACTCATGATTACAGATCATTCAATACTCATGAATAACATAAATTCATTAATCATGATTACAAAAAAAAATCACAATTCTGAGTCTTAATAGTAATGAATGATGATTGAAAATTTGTTTGTTTTTTCTATTCCTGTTAATTGACCTCTACTAATACCCATTGGAATCATTGGCGGATCCAGGGGAGGGGCTGTGGGGGCTGCAGCCGCCCCTTTGGAAAATTTTACGTCATTTAAAGATAGAATTTGACTTTCCTTAATGTAAGGAAGCAAGTTAAAGAACAAATAATGTCCAGTACAAGTAGAATTTTAGTTGTGGGAAAGGAACATAAAGGTAAAAGAGCTGATTAGCAGAACCAAATCCCCAAGGTTGTGGGGCTGCAGCCCCCCCCTTTCCGATCGGCCGGATCCGCCCATGACTGGAATTAGGATCTAATTCGTTACTTGTGACGTCTAATGCTGTTCAGTTGACTACACACACTCTTAGGACTTGTCCTTGCTCATTAAGACAACTTTTAATTCAGAAATGCATCCTCGTATTTTAAATTTAAATGATTAATGATTATGAATATATCATATTCATGATTGATGATTGGTGAATATTTGTTATTCATGATTGATGAATATTATAATAATCCTGGCTCATGAATATATTTTATTCATGAATAATGAATAACTGAATTTAACAGTATTCGTTTCTCATGAATAACTGATTACCATTTATTAATTATTCATTTCAAATTAATACCATAAACACTCAATAATCATTAAAATACTCCGCACTGATTATGAATAATGGTTATTCATTATTCATCTGTTGTATGATTACAATTATTCATATTCATTAATCATTATTCAGATTACAATTTGCCCAACTCTGCAGGTAACACTAAACTTTCTTCCTTAATTTATTTTATACAGAAATAAAAATCGAGTTTTAGACTGAACGATCATGTTTTTCGACGATATATCGTAAATAAGAAATGAGAGAAAGTGTTCATGAAAATGACCGATAATAAATGGAAATAAATCATATGGCTTTTGTTTTAGTTTCATAAGACAATTTAGTAAACTTTGTATCATTTCACATTTATTAGTAGTAATTTTTTATTTTCACTTATCTATATCCTTATACATATATATATATATATATATATATATATATATATATATATATATATATATATCCCTCGCGCGGGTCTCATTACCGCGTATGGGGAGCGTCCCACGGGTGGCGGATGTGGGGATGGTCGGTGGAAATTCCTAGGAAGTTCCTCCCGGCTAAGTCCGTAGGACTCGCTGACCAACAATGAGAGCGGCCCCCCAGGCTTGCTGGAGGGTGTGACGTAGGTTTGAACGCCCTACTCACATTTTTTTAGTTCACCCAAACACCACAAAAAAGTCATGGATCTCCCTAAAGTAAAACGCTCATTATCCGGAGGTAAACTAGTCCCCCGTTCGGGTCTCCGGGTGGGGACTGCTTTAGGGGATTCATGCCGCAAGTTGAAAAATATAGATCTAAGCATAGGGACGTGGAACGTAAGAAGTTTAAACACAGCGGGTGGGTTAAAATCGGTCGCGAATGAGGTAATAGGGTATAGATTAGATATAGTGGCGCTGCAAGAGGTCCGCTGGCCAGGGGAGGGTTCGTTGAGGGAAGGGAAGTACACTTTGTGGTACGGTGGGAGCGGAAACTATTGTTTAGGCACCGGATTTCTGATTAGAAATAGGTTACTTTCCGCGTTGAAGGACATTCGATTTTACGGAGATAGGTTATCGGTAGCTATATTTCAGGGTCGGTGGTTTAAAATCGCGTTGATCAATATACACGCACCTACTGAAGATAGTGACGATGAAGTTAAATGTGAATTTTATGAAAAACTTGAATCGATTTATGACAAACTACCGCGAGGCTACATAAAAATTATTCTGGGAGACGCAAATGCAAAGGTAGGGAGGGAACAAGTATATTATCCTACGATCGGTAGAGAAAGTTTACATGAATATAGTAATGATAACGGAATACGACTAATAAATTTTGCCACCTCGAAAAACCTAATAATCAAAAGTACTACTTTTAAACATAAAGATATACATAAATATACTTGGACGTCTCCCGATTCGCAAACCCGTAATCAAATTGATCACGTCTTGGTTCAACGTAGATGGCAAAATAGCGTAATTAATATTCGATCATATCGTGGGGCCGAATGCGGGTCGGATCATGAACTAGTAATCGCGAAAATTCGCCAGAGACTTATAATACATAGGAAAAATGAGGCTGGTTCTAATTATGATAATTATAATTTGGAGAAGTTAAAAATCCCGACGGTTAGAAAACAATTCGAACTGGAAGTCAAAAATAGGTTTGAGGCGTTGGAATCGTCTGACGAGGATAACGAAGACATTGATAAGCTGTGGGAAGGTATCAGGGATAGTATTAAAGAGGTCGGTAACTCTTGTCTTGGAAAAAGGGAAAATAAAAATAAACCTTGGTTCGATGATGAATGTATTAACATGTGCGACAAAAGAAAAGCTGCTAAATTAGAAGCGTTAAATATTCCTAACGAAATCAATCTTGCTAACTTTCGAGCATCAAGAAAAGAAACAACTAAACTGCTAAAATTCAAAAAGCGAGAATATCTCAAAAATAAAATAATAGCGATCGAAAGTAACAAAATCGAGAATAACGTTAAAGCCATGTACGAAGGCATAAACAGAATTCGTAAACGGTCGGGCCCGGTTACAACTGGAATTAGGGATGAAAATAACAATATCTTGGCCGATCCGGTAGACATCTTAAGACGGTTCAAGGATTATTTCGATAGTATTTTAAATACGGAAAATAATAATCTATCTTCCTCTTCGGAATACCAGAGTGCTGAACCGTTAGTAGTAGAACCGAGTAAAGAGGAGGTTGAAATAGCCATTGGAAAATTAAAATCTCATAAATCAGCGGGAACAGATAATGTTCCTAGCGAACTAATCAAGGCATGCGGGGAAGCTGGGATATCAAAAATATTTCTTTTGGTTAAAAAGATCTGGGAACAAGAAAAGATACCCGAAGAGTGGAAAGAGTCTATTCTCATTCCGATTCACAAAAAGGGATCAAAAACGGATTGCAATAACTATCGCGGAATCTCACTCCTTCCGGTTTGCTATAAAATATTTACGTTAATCCTAACTAGTCGAATCACTGAATACGCCGAGGAAATTATCGGAGAATATCAATGTGGTTTCAGGCAAAACCGATCAACCGTAGACCAAATATTCTCTCTTCGCCAAATATTAGAGAAAAAATTAGAATATAACGGAATCGTACATCAGCTTTTTATCGATTTCAAAAAGGCATATGACTCTATTAACCGCCAAAAGTTGTATAACATTCTGGTCGAGCAGGGAATACCAAAAAAATTAGTAAACTTAGTAAAAATGTGTATGACTGAAACGTTCAATAAAGTTAGAATCGGTAATTATTTTTCTGAGAAGTTCGAGGTTCGCTCTGGTTTGAAACAAGGAGATTCTCTCTCACCTGTTTTATTTAATTTAGCACTGGAATATGCCATTAGGGAGGTGACACGTACCGGAAAGGGTTTGAATTTGGGAGGGAATATACCCGTGCTCGGATATGCCGATGATTTGGTATTGCTTGGGGAGGACGTGGAAACCATAGAAATAAACACAAAAACGTTGATGAAAGCCGGACAAGAACTTGGACTGGAAATGAATACGGATAAGACAAAATATATGGTTAGTCGTAGAAGTGGTGAGGATTTCGCTGATATCAATGTAGGGGGGTATACGTTTGAACAGGTAGAGAAATTTAGATATTTAGGGGCGGTGGTAACTAGAAAAAACGAAATCGATGAGGAAATTAAGGCTAGATTAAAAGCCGGTAATGCTTGCTACTTTTCACTCGCGAAATTGCTTAGCTCCCGCCTTCTGTCCCAAAACTTAAAAATTAGGATTTACAAAACTATTATTCTTCCAACGGTCGTTTACGGATGCGAAACTTGGCCGCTGACATTGAGGGATGAGCAACGGCTTAGAGTTTTTGAAAATAAAGTACTGCGTAAAATATTTGGACCGAAGAGGGATGAAATAACCGGAGAATTTAGACGCTTACATAACGCCGAACTGAGTGAACTTTACCCAGTAAATATAATTGACGTGATAGCAGCAAGACGAATAAAATGGGCGTGTAAAATTGCAAAACTTGGCTGTGAACGTATTCCGAAAAGATTAATAAACGCGGTGCCGAATGGGAAACGTCCGAGGGGCAGGCCGAGACGGAGGTGGGAGGATTGCGTTAGGGCGGATCTATCGAAGTTGGGTCTGGAAGACGGTCGATGGATGGAGGTGTGCAGGGGGCGATTGGTGGTGTCGGCATCGAACCTTCGGGTTCCTTAAGCCTTTATTATTATTATTATATATATCAGATCACATATAAAATCCTAGGGCCACCGCTGGAATCGAACCCGCGACCTTTAGTATTGTTGGTTGCCATGCTAACCACAACCCCACAGGTGACCCCCAAATTTATTTACTTGTTTTTAAAAAGTATGTAATTCTTCTGTTTAAATGATTAAATGGGTTTAAGTTAAATGCCCTTATAAATGCAAAAGGTAAAAATAAATGAATAATATAAGAATTCGAGTATGCCTAACCACCAGATTATTATGTTTTTGTTATTTCAAGAAAAATGTATTTAAATAACCAAAAAGGATAATAAAATGATTTGATGATGATTTTAAATTATAAGCCTCCATAGGAAAAAGAACAAATAGTACATGATTTATTAGAATGAAGTTTTTGTTTGGATCAGACCAAACCTAATAAAATAAGCAACGAATAAATGATCTTACGAAAATGTGGATACGGCCGACATCGGATTTCGGGAACTCTCGTATACCCGAACTGAATCGTGGACATTGGTTAAAGCGTGATCGGAATACCTTGTTGTTTACTCACGCCGGCCACCATCTTGGAGTTGCTTATCCGAAGTAATACCAAAATAACTGTAAAGAGAGCATTGGCGGATCCAGGCGGGTGGGGGCTGCAGCCCCTCCCTTTGGAAAATTTTTCGTCATTTAAAGATAGAGTTTGACTTTCCTTAATATAAGGACGCAAGTTAAAGAACAAATAATGTGCAGAATAAGTAGAATTTTAGTTGTGGGAAAGGAACATAAAGGTAAAAAAGCTGATTACCAGATCCAAATGAAGGGCTATGGGGTTGCAGCCCCCCCCCCCTTTACGATCGGCTCGATCGGCCCATGAAAGAGAGAAGAAGAGAGAGAGAGAGCATTACGAGTTAGGCAAAGTCCGCGCCACCAAAATG